>JAJAGP010004767.1:0-43701 GCA_025084515.1 Ancistrus triradiatus
CTAATTCACAGCCAACTTGTGGTGCATAGCCACTAACAACATTCACCATTACACCCTCAATTTCCAGCTTCAGACATATTATCCTATCTGACACCCTTTTCACCTCAGGACCACACCAGGACCACACCAACTCCATTTCTCTTCCTATCCACACCATGGTAGAACAGCTTAAACCCTGCACCAATGCATCTAGCCTTGCTACCCTTCCACTTTGTCTCCTGAACACACAAAACATAAACCTTTCTCCTCTGCATCATATCAGCCAGCTCTCTACCTTTCCCTGTCATCGTCCCTACATTTAGAGTTGCTACCTTCAGTGCTATATTCTGGCCCCTCCTGATTTCTCTCTGTCTCCTCACACGCTTCCCTCCTCTTCGTCTTCGGCAAACAGTAGTCAAATTTCCGCTGGTACCCTGTTTGCTACCAGTACCAGTGGCGGTCGTTGTTAACCCGGGCCGAGACCGATCCGGTATGGTGAAATTTTTATGAACTCGCATACTTTATTTGGCAAATGTTTTACACCGGATGCCCTTCCTGATGCAACCCTCACCATTTATCGGGGCTTGGGACCGGCACTAGAAATACCCTGCCTGAGCAATCTAGCAGCTGGTTTATCATTCATTCAGATCTAGGATGTGTTATTTCAGTGTTCCCTTTATTTTTTTGAGCAGTGTATATATATATGTTGCCCAGTAGGTCAGTGCACTCATGGACTTCATGGAGTTCAGGTAAAAGTTAGCAGAACTTGTGTTGTTAGCTTAGCTTTCTTAAGCTTCCATGGGCACAGGCCTTTGTTGTGCTTTATTAAAGCAGTTGGTTTAAAAACTGATCTGCTGTTCTTTCTTGCAATTGCATTTTCTTGCTTTTAATCTTGTATTAGAGTGTGGTTAAATGTGCAGGTGCAGAAATAAATAGTTTTGATATTTTGTGGTTTGAGGCACTTTATTATGTATGTTTATGTAAAGCCTCTCAATGTCTTTTTATCATTGTGCAGCCACATCTCTAATAGCACAGTGATAGAGTGCAGAATCTGTAAGCTTTAGATTGAGTATAGTAAGTTCAGTAGATTTGCTGCTTGTTTTTGACTCTAATCGAGTGTCACTGGGAGTACTCTTGTCTGAGTTACGTGACTTTGCACCTTTATAAAGTAAAAACTGTGGTGCCCTCTTATGATTTTGTTTGTACCAGTAAAGCAAAATGTAATCACTGTTTGATTCATATGTACATTTCAGAGTAACACTGTCTGATTCTTTCCTGATGTTGGCATCTTCCACTGGTTCAATTGTATCCGAAGAACTGCCTGCAATAAAGAAAAGAGTGTGTGAAAAAAATGCATTTGGACACAAGCTAAAACATCACCATGAGAAATATGTTCATGTTTATATGTACTATCTGATAAACAGACATTAACTAACGTAATTAATGTTTATTTAATTACCTAAGAGTACAATGAGAATCAGAGCTATGGATCTTCCAATGTGCAGCAAGTTGCATAGTTGAGCCATTTCTGAAACAGTGCTGTATGCACAGGACTCGTTAAATGATTGAACAAGTAGGAAACCAATTCAGGAAGTGCAGAGGTTTCAGGAGAACTTTGCACAATGTCATAATGTTAGCTCTGAGCTCCTTATAAGCTCCTTTATGATGAGACACAACTGTTACCATGTGTGGATTTTGGGCTGAACATGGAACAACATGACAACAGTATTGTATGTCTACATTATCTTGACTATGTAGTCTATACTGGTAAACTGCTATATCCAATAGAGCTTTGTTAAGGACAGTATATAATATGATTTGCAGACAACATCCATATTGCTTAGTGTGCAATTTCAGAGAATGTACTGTGGAAGTTAAGCAATGCATAAGTGTTTACAAATTGTTTTCCTGACCAAGTTACAATTGAATTGTGTTAAATAGTGTGTAATACAGATTGTATTTCATTCACTGGAAGGCATGTACAGTATTACTTGAAACCATGTAACCATGCTAGTTAGACTGATTTTTTTCTGTTAAACAGAACATGAAGCGAGAGGGAGAGAGAGAGAGGGAGAGTAGGAGACAATAGCAATTAAGCCACACCACAAATCTTAGAGTAGACAGACTCTGATAGGGTACAATGTGGAGGGAGACCATGCAGAATTTAATTAATTTAATAAATTCAGCTCTGCGTATACTTGTATGTGTATATATATATATATATATATATATATATGTGTGTGTGTGTGTGTGTGTATATGTACTGCTGCTGTGATATTCAAAGCACGCTTATAGCGTGCCTCCGTTGCACATGTGTGCAGTGACACACGGATGCAGGTGAAGAGGACGAGGATATAAAATGCTGCGTCTTCTTCAAGCTGTGATCGGGGACTAAATTCACTCAATCGCGGTGAGGAGGGGCGACGGCGTGAAGAAAGGATAGCAGGAGTGAGTCTTAGAGCTGGCAGAGCAGCTCAGTAAATGTAAAAATAAAGAAATAAACAAAACACTGACCCTACCCTATCTATGGCCCTACCTTACCGAGCTGCCTCCTGGCAGCCCTTGTCTGAGGGTCTTGATACCCCCAGAACGTACCTTCAAAAAACCAAAAAGAAATAAAAAGCAGTCAGCAGAAATGCAGGCAGCAGCGAGTGCGTATGAGCGTCTGACAGATGGGTGCATCAAGAAGCACATGGGTGCATGTGGAAAACGCAGGGCGATGCAGCGACAGCGACACTACAGCGACAGCCCCTAAGGTGTGCTTATAAGGTGTGCTTATAAGGCCTCACTCGCAGGTGTCACCACTTACCCATGGAAAGCCCGCGAAGGGCTGACGCACCCGCGATCCCACTGCCGGAGCTAACGCCATAACTCCTCGCCATTAGCGGACAAAGACTGATCCCTAATACCAACTCCTGGACAGTCTGTGGTGCAACGTGACGTTGGTGAATGGAGCGAGACATGATGTCCCAGATGTGCTCAATCGGATTCAGGTCTGGGGAACAGGCGGGTCAGTCCATAGCTTCAATGCCTTCATTTTGCAGGAACTACTGACACACCTCTGTCACATGAGGTCTAACATTGTCCTGCATTAGGAGGAACCCAGGGCCAACCGCACCAGCATATGGTCTCACAAGGGGTCTGAGGATCTCATCTCGGTACCTAATGGCAGTCAGGCTACCTCTGGCGAGTACATGGAGTGCTGTGCGGCGCTCCAAAAAATGCCACCCCACACCATTACTAACCCACTGCCAAACCGGTCATGCTGAAGGATGTTGCAGGCAGCAGATCACTCTCCATGGCGTCTCCACACTCTGTCACGTGCTCAGTATGAACCTGCTTTCATCTGGTGAATTTGCCAATCCTGGTGTTCTATGGCAAATGCCAAGCATCCTGCACGGTGTTGGGCTGTGAGCACAACCCCCATCTTTTGACGTCGGGCCCTCATATCATCCTCATGGAGTCAGTTTCTAACCGTTTGTGCAGACACATGCACATTTGTGGCTTGCTGAAGTTCATTTTGTAGGGCTCTGGCAGTGCTCCTCCTGTTCCTCCTTGCACAAAGGCGGAGGTAGCGGTCCTGCTGCTGGGTTGTTGCCCTCCTATGGCTTCCTCCACCTCTCTTGGTGTACTGGCCTGTCTCCTGGTAGCGCCTCCAGGCTCTGTACACTACACTGACAGACACAGCAAATCTTCTTGCCACAGCTCGCATTGATGTGCCATCATGGATGAGTTGCACTACCTGAGTCACTTGTGTGGGTTGCAGAGTCCGTCTCTTGCCACCATGAGTGTGAAAGCACCACCAACATTCAAAAGTGACCAAAACATCAGCCAGAAACCATAGGTACTGAGAAGTGGTCTGTGGTCCCCACCTGCAGAACCACTCCTTTATTGAGTGTGTCTTGCTAATTGGCAAAAATTTCCACCTGTTGTCTATTCCATTTGGACAACAGTTTTTTGATGGACAGTTTTTTGATAAACAGAAGTTTGATTTACTTGAAGTTATATTGTGTTGTTTAAGTGTTTCCTTTATTTTTTTGAGCAGTATATATATATACGTATATATATATATATATATATATATATATATATATATATATATATATATATATATATATATATATATAATATATATATATATATAGATAGTCTGGCATCAATTAACCGATTTCTCTCTCTATCTTCGGGGGTCGGAACAAGGAAAAAAAAGGGGGAAAGGGGGGGGAAAGAAGGAAAAAAAAAGAGGGGGGGGGGGAAGAAAAAAGGGGGGAGGGGAAGGGGGAAAAGGGGGGAAAGAAAAAAAAAAAAAAAAAAAAAAAGAAGAAGAAAAGGGGGGGGATAGCACACTCCAAAGCCCACAATTGTAAGAATGAGAAGATCCATCAACCCCGTGGTTGTTGCATTATTACGAACTGAAACTTAGCAAGGCATATTGGTTATTTCCTGAATGCACACAAAAAAACGACTAAAAATGGAAGACAGGTTAAGAGAAACAAAGCGCTAACTTCAAAGAGAACTTGATGCCTATCCTCCACGGTAGATGATCTAATGTGAACTGTGTGTTTCCAATACCCAAAGAAAGTTAGTGAAAATTTTTTTGGAACAGAAAAAAAAAAGATAATCAAGAAGGAAAAAGGAGACCCCAAAAGATGGCTTGGAAAAAAGGGGGGTAGACGGGGGGGGGGAGGTGTGTACTGGAGAAGCAGGGGAAAAAAAAAATTTCCATAGTTGAAAACATATTCGGGATTGTTTCACCAAATCGAGAAGACAAGGAACATCTGCCCCAAACTAGCTTCAAAGGTGACACTGCCACGAATGACGTGACCCTAAGCAAACTATTCGTTTCCCATACCAATTGTTATAATAAGTGTGGTGAAGTTTTGTGGAATTTTCAGCAAATAGTATACCCAGGATGGTTTGTATCGGAGGGAAGAGTGTAACTTGTTGGTTAAGGGCGTACTTGGTGAACCATGCATAGAAAAGAGTGGTGTATCAGATGTGAGACATTAACATTCTGAGGTTTGACACAGGAAGCCCACTGTGCACTATGGTATTGAAATTCCTAGTCCGGTTGTAAAAAAAGCCCAATGTCTAAAGTCAACCTATGATTAAAAACATATAAGCATCACATCACTATTAACACATCATTTTTACCATCTTTTAGTTAATCTATTGTCATGTATATAATTATATATATATAGATATAATACGTATAATAATATAATTCAGACCTTTTTCATATCCTTCTAATAGGAGAACTTGCCAAGGGGTGGGGCATTACGTGACTAAATCCTTTATTATACACAAGTGGGGCAAAAAAGTATTTAGTCCGCCGGACTGATTGTGCAAGTTTCTCCTACTTCGAAAAAAAAAAAGGGAGGGGGGGTGACGCGGGTGAGGCGTGTAAAATGTGTTCATCATAGGTACCTCACTATGAGAAAAAAATCTCTCAGATCTCTCCTTTTGATGCGCACATTAGAGCAATCACTCTAATTGCTTTCAATACGTAATATCGCTAAAACCTAAAATATCCTCTCTTTTAATTATGCAGAAAAACTTATTCATGCTTATAAACGCTCAAGATTGGATTACTAAACGCTTACTTACTGGATGCTCTATTAAATCTATAAAATAAAACTTCCAGTTAGTTCAGAATGCAGATCATATTTGATCACATCACTTCCTGTTCTATCATCCTACACTGTTACCAGTCAAATCCCCTTGATTACAAAATACTTGTTATAACTTATAAAGCTCTACATGGCCTGGCCCCACATTATCTGAGTGAACTCGTAGAGTTTTACAATCCAACGCGTCTAACTTCCGTTCTCGAGCAGGGTACAGGACTTCCTTTTATTTCCTAGAATTAAAAAAGTCACAGCAGGGGGAAGGCTTTCCTCATACATGGCCCCCAACTATGGATAAACTTCCCACTTTAGTTTGAAGACTCAAGCACTCTCTCCAAAATTTTAAGTCTAGGGCTAAACGAACATCCCTATTTACACAGGCCTTTTGACTAGATTAGACCAGGCTGCATGGCTCGGGTCACTGGGGCCAGAGTCTGGAGTCAATGTCTGGCCTGCCTGCCTTTTCCGCGGTCGCTTGCACTGGCTTTTGTCCCCTCGTGGATCTACTCGTGGCATCCTGCCTTAGAATAAGGGCAGAGCTGGGGGTTCAAGTCCAAAGAGTCTTATGGTGATCAGAGACATTGGGTTGCTGTCTTCGGCCCTCCTCCCGTGGGGTTGCCATGTCTCATGTGAATCCCTCTTGGCTGTGTTTCCTACCAGTTCTCCTCTTTCTAGCTATGCTGCTATAGCTAATGCTGCCAGGGGCTCATGGCTACACACCTGGCATCAGTATTACATGGCATCATTGGATTGTTAATAGACACTGTGCCTCTTAATAAATAACTATTCATTTTCTGTTTTTCTCCTCCGAGCTGTGTTTTCCGGCAGTTCCAAGCCTCAACCATGATGTCATCCGCTGTAGCTCCCCGCTGTGTTTCCGGCAGTTCCGGCCCCACACATGAATGTACACTGATGGAGCTCCACTGTGCATAATTCACACATTTTTTATTCGACCATGACTCATGACTTTTTATTTTCTCTCTTCGATTTATCATCAATAATACCCGGGACCCGGGCCCACTTAATGTCTATGTAATACTTCACAGTTATTCGAAACTTTGACTCCATGACTGTATTTTTCCGCTCTTAGATTTATCATCAACCTGGGCCACTTAAATTCGATGTGCCTACTTCACATTCTATTTCAAACTTTGACGTCCATGACTTTAGTTCGCTCTTAGATTTATCATCTACATCTACGCCGCCCCAGGAGGTTGGTCCCTTTTGAGTCTTGGTCCTCCCACAGTTTCTTCCTATGAAACCGAGTGAGTTTTTTTCCTTGCACTGTCGCCCTAGGCTTTCTTCAATTTGAGATGGACCGTAGTTATATGAGATAATCTAAACTTGTAAAGTTGCTTTGAGACACTGCGCCAATTGTAAAAAAGAGCGCTATAACTAAAATAAATCTGACTTGACCTTGACTTGACAGTCAAGCTGCTTCCGTCATCAGCTCCAGCCCCACCATACCCGGGCCACTTAATGCCGATGTGCATACTTCACATTTTATTCGAACTTTGACTCCATGACTTTAGTTTCGCTCTTAGATTTATCATCTATGCCGCCCAAGGAGGTTGGGTCCCTTTTTGAATCTTGGTCCTCATAAGGTTTCTTCCTATAACACTCAGGGAGTTTTTCCTTGCCACTGTCACCCTAGGCTTGCTCAATTATGGATTGGACGTAGTTAATAGGAGATAATCTAAACTTGTAAAGTTGCTTTGAGACAATGCTCCATTGTAAAAAGCACTATAAAAATAGATCTGACTTGACTTGACTTGACTTGACAAAATGAGAAAAAAAAATCCAGGAAATCACATTGTAGGATTTTTAAAGAATTTAATTGTAAATTATGGTGGAAAATAAGTATTTGGTCAATAACAATAGTTTAACTCAATACTTTGTAACATAACCTTTGTTGGCAATGACAGTGGTCAAATGTTTCCTGTAAGTCTTCAACAAGTTTGCACAAACTGTGGCTGGTATTTTGACCCATTCCTCCATGCAGATCTCCTCTGTATCAGTGATGTTTTGGGGCTGTCGCTGGGCAACATGGACTTTCAACTACCTCCACAAATTTTCTATGGTGCTGAGGTCTCTAGACTGGTTAGGCCACTCCAGGGTCATGAAATGCTTTTTACGGAGCCAATCCTTCATTGCCCGAGCGGTGTGTTTAAGATCATTGTTATGCTGGAAGACCCCGCCACGTTCCATCTTTAATGCTCTCACTGATTGAAGGAGGTTTTGGTTTCAAAATCTCACAATACATGGCCCTGTTCATTCTTCCCTTAACACGGATTAGTCGTCCTGTCCCCTTTGCAGAAAAACAGCCCCAAAGCATGATGTTTCCACCCCCATGCTTCACAGTAGGTATGGTGTTTTTGGGATGCAACTCAGCATTCTTCTTTGTCCAAACATGACAAGTTGAGTTTTTACCAAAAAGTTCTATTTTGGTTTCATCTGACCACATGATTTTCTCCCAGTCCACTTCTTGATCATCCATATGCTCTCTGGCAAACTTCAGACGGGCCTGAACATGTACCGGCTTAAGCAGGGGGACACACCTGGCACCTGGTCCTTCTCGGAGTAATGTGTTACTGATGGTAGCCTTTGTTACTTTGGCCCAGCTCTCTGCAGGTCATTCATCAGGTCTCTCCATGTAGTTTTGCTCATCGTTCTCATGATCATTTTCACCCAACAGGATGAGAGCCCCAGATCGATGGAGATTATCAGTGGTCTTGTACATCTTCCATTTTCTTACAGTTGCTCCCACAGTTGATTTATTCACACCAACCTGCTTGCCTACTGTAAATTCACTCTTCCCAGCCTGGTGCAGGTCTACAGTTTTCTTCCTGGTGTCCTTCGACAGCTCTTTGGTCTAGGCCATGGTTGAGTCTGTATACAGGTGTCTTTCATACAGATAACGACTTCAAACAGGTGCTATTACTACAAGTATCGAGTGGAGGACAGAAGAACTTGTTAAAGAAGAAGTTACAGGTCAGTGAGAGTAATTAACATGCTTTTTATGGGTAATCAAATACTTATTTTCCACCGTGATTTACAATTAAACTCTTTAGCAATCCTACAATATAATTTCCTGGATTTTTTTCTGATTTTTTCTCTTATAGTTGAATTGTACCTATGATGAAAATTACAGACCCCTCTCATCTTTCTAAGTAGGAGAACTTGCACAATCAGTGGCTGACTAAATACTTTTTTTGCCCCACTGTGTGTGTATGTATGTATATACACACACATATATATATATATATATATATATATATATATATATATATATATATATATATATATATATATATAGTCAAGGTGCGTGCCCTGCCCCCGGTGTTTTTCGTTATGTTCACGGCATCTTGTGGGAATGGACTTCATTTCCCACAATTCGCCGTGATTTCCAGGATGGTTGCACCCTGAACTCTTGCCGGCTGATCGCGTTGGCGTGGCTTTATTTTATTGGTTTATTTCTGTTAATTACTCCCGCATGCGGCTGGGGAGCTTATATATATGTATATAAGCTCCGCATTTCCCTGGTCGCATCGCGGGAGTATTACACGTTTTTTACGTTTCATCGTCGATGTTTTGAATGCATTTGTTATGCCATGCCATGCTATGCTATGCTATGCTATGCTATGCTATGCTAGCACAACACGCTTTCACGCCACGCCACGCTATGCCATGCCATGCCACGCCAAGCCAAACCAAGCCAAGCAAAGCCAAGCCAAGGATTCTGTTGGAATACTTTGATTCTCGTTTTCTTTAGTGGATCGCTTTTTTGGACTTTCGTTGCTTTGTTGGGGACTATGATCTAGAACCGTTAGCCTAGCCGCGGCTAACGGTAGTATTTTGGATTTCTTTTCGGCTACCAAGCCAGGTTTCATTTTGCTGTGTGTTACCTCAGTTCAGGTTATTGCTCTGTTTGTTTTTGGCTCTTATGCCAGGTTTTGTTTCACATATGTATTCTGAGTTTTGCTGGTTTATGTTTCCTTTGATATCTGGATATTCTGTGCTTTAGTTTTAAGGTTTTAGTTATTGCTTTGTTTGTTTTCGGCTCCCATGCCAGGTTTTGTTTGCAGTTATTTTCTGAGTTACTCTGTTTTAGTTAGTGTTGTGGTTTTTTGTATTTTTGTATTTTTTTAAGGACAATAAAAGAATGTTTTATAATTGTCCAACTGGGACCTGCGACTCCATCTGCCTATGTCCTTGCAACCATGACAGTATGCTCCCGCCAGATGAGCAGACGGCAGGTCTCAGTCTTCCCAGCGACCGACGCTCCAAGGGTCGCTGGGGAACTTATGCTGGTGCCAAGACCAGGCCAGCCTAGGACGTGTTTCAGGACCTTCCTCACTCCGGGGACCCTCCAGGACATGTTCCTGCCCCTCGATGACGTCTCCCGGATAGATTCCCTGGCTGAGAATGCATTGCCGCAGCACTTGCCAGGAAGCTCCTGCGCGGCGCTTTACGCAGCAAGAAGACAATAGATGACCTCCTGGATTATGCTCCCAGGGTCACGCCACCTCGGGAGGATGTCGCTCGCCCCAAGCCACCCACCCAGGTAGCCCTGCAATCTACTACCACCGCATAGCTCGGTTAATGAGCCGCTAGTCGCCTTCTTTTCATCGGTTAGCCCCGTTTCCGAGTCAGTGATGTCGCTTAGCTCGATTATTGAGCTGCTAGCCGTCTTGTCCCCATCGGTTAGCCTCGTTTCCGAGTCATTCTCATTTTGTAGCTCGGTTATTGGGCCGCTAGCCATCTTGTCCCAGTCGGTTAGCCCCGTTTCCGAGTCATTCTCGCTTTGTAGCTCGGGAAGTGAGCCGCTGACCGCCATGTCCGCGGCGTTTAGCCCCGATTTCGAACCGTCAGCAAACCCATAGCTCGGTTGATGAGCTGCTAACCGCATGGTTCTCGCCGCTTAGCCCCACTTCCGAGTCTTCCGTTACGCTTAGCCCAGTTGTTGAGCCGCTAACCACCTTGTCCACATCGTTTAGCCCCGCTTCTGAGCTGATAGCAATGCAGAGCTTGGTTGATGAGCTGCTAACCACATGGTCCTCGCCGTTTAGCCCCACTTCCGAGTCAATAGTGTAGCAGAACACAACTACACTTTAAATTGATTAATTTTTAATGAACAAACGTGGCACCACCAGATCGTTTGGGGTTGGTGGATCCGGAAAACCAGTTAAAAAGGGAAAAGCGAAATTGATCAGGAAGTTGATATGGGCGACTTCAGTCTAGGCCGATTCAAGGTTATTTTTCTCGACCTTTGTTTGAATTAAACCCTCTCACACAAAGCGGTAAATTCAAAAGGTTATAACAAGTTTATTAACTTCAAACAAGGCAATACCAACAGACAAACTGAAGTAATGGAATGTATATCACAGTGTTAAGATCAAGAAATGATGGCAAACATATATGTATCACAGTTTAGATCAGGAGATGGTGGCAAACATGTATATTACTGTTTAAGATCAGAAAACAGATGATTCTATGTGTAACTTATCAATCCCATGGTAATTACACAGATGCAATGTTATGAAGTAGTTTGTTATGATGCAGTGAATTACTAGTAACACATATTATGGTGAAATGTAAATAGTATGGTGGAAGTTCCTTAGATGTGGATAGGTCTACGTTGAAGCGGGGTTTAATATTAAACGCAAGGTTCGAGAGCCAGGGACCCAGAACAAGTCACACAAAGCGGTACTTGCCTTTTAGCAGAAGCTCGCGCAAAGGGGGTGGACACGGTACAGGGCCTTTGCCTGTTGTCAGAAGGCACACGGGGGAGAAAGGCGGCGGTCTTATCTTCAGATCTGACGTGGCCATTCGGAGGGCTTCTGGATGGTGCAGGCTCTTGGCTTCTCAGTTATTGCAGATATGCAGCCTTGGAACACAGATGTTTTGCGGGCCGCGCCTTCGGCTTTCTTCCCAGCTTTGGCTGTAGGGGTCTACCGGTCCTCAAAGTTTGC
Organism: Ancistrus triradiatus; assembly: GCA_025084515.1. Lineage (NCBI taxonomy): Eukaryota > Metazoa > Chordata > Actinopteri > Siluriformes > Loricariidae > Ancistrus > Ancistrus triradiatus. The sequence goes on from JAJAGP010004767.1 coordinate 11,579, forward strand.
ATTTGAGCACAACTCAGATATTTACCCTGGCCACAGTTAAAAGGTGGAGTTGACGCGTTCTTGCACCACGCGCTTCAAAAGACTCGGAAAACTATTATATACAAACGTGGTCGAACTTGAAGATCTTTGCTAGTTGGTCTGTTTTCTAATTCTAATTTCTAATTCGGCACTACCAAACTGCTGAACTGCTGAACAAAGAGAAACTTAAACGTAAAATGAAACACAAAATAGTCTAAAACAAAGGAAAAGAAACTTGAACAAAGGAACAAGACCTAATAACAAAAACAAACTTAATGAACTTAATAACAAAAAGCACCAAGAACTAAGAACTTAACAAAAAGCTATAAAAAAAACTAAAAACTAGCCAACTGCTAGCTGGTGCCCAAGTTTTGTATGCTTCGAACGTAGGCGATCAGAGGCGGGGGCAAAGGGGTTTGCCCTGGACTAGCCAACGAGAAGTTGACTCGGCATCGAGTCCCTCCTCTCGTGGGGCAGGTCCTCTGTTTCCTGTCTGTTAGTATGCACGTGTACAGAAGTTTACAAATTTGGATTAATATAATTTTGCATATCTAGGATGTCTAAGTGTATCACAATTTATAAACTAGGACATCGTTAAAGCATTCTAACTACAGTGCATACATTTGCTATTCCTCAAACAAATAATGATACGAACAAGACCAGATGTACGATAAAGTAGATTTTGAATAACAACTTACATTCCTGGTCCTCTATGAGTGTAAATAGGTATTAAACACGAGCGATTGATACATGAGGCCCTGTAGAGATCAAGGCTACTATTTCCCTAAGTATAACACAAACTGGACCATATTGAGTATGGAATGGTCAATATACTAAAAACGTTACCAAATAGACATGAAAATACATGAGAAATCAGTGACATGCATATATATGATTATATATAGGTGTACGAAGAATATCCAAGATCAAATTCCTTGTATGAGATAGATAAGTAGATAGATAGATGAGATAGATAAGTACGTATGGGTGTTTGTTTGGACTCATTATGAAGCAGTTCTGATGTGTTTTCTAATTGAGTGGTCCATGTGAAGATAATCTGTTTCCAACAAAAGTTAATACTACTATTAAAAATATGTCTTTAAAAAGAAAGGCTGAAGTCCCTGTGTTGTAAATTCCAGGGGTATCCTTCCCAGCTCCAGCCTGGCGGGACAAGTGGGTCATAAAAATTAAATTTGAGAAGGCATCTTTGTTTTTCTTTGCAAAACTTAGGCCCGATTTCTCCTGCAAACATGAAGTCTAGGAGTATAAAGTGTCAGAAAACCTTTTAGGACTAACACATTGGCTTAATACAATGGTGAGGTGCAGGAGTTATCTGAGCTTGGCCAGGTCTCCTGTCGGTTTGAGAAAAAGGTTGTTTATTGTGGTCATTAATCTGTGCAGAGTCTGTCCAGATGGTGGGCCTTTTGCATTCCAAAGTGTTGTAATGTGTGTGACTTGATGGAGAGGTTGTAGATCGAGCATAACCAGATTTCTAATGACTGTCAATCCAGCTAGGAACGCTACAATAGCCAATCTTAGCTCGGTTCGTGAGCCGCATCCACCGTATCCACGGCGTATCCACACCGCTTAGTTCCACTTCCGAACCATTAGCTACACTGAGCTCGGTTGTTGAGCCACTAATCGCCCTGTTTGCGCCGCTTAACCCCGCTGCCGAGCCATTTGTGATTTCTTGCTCAGTTGTTTAGCATGCTAGCTCTGCATCAGGGCTCATCCGACCCGTTAGCCCGGCAGTTGAGCTGGTCAGGCCTTGTAGCCCCTTGTTTGAGTCTCGAGCATCTAGTCACGTGTCTTCAGAGTCCCTCAGTCCCGTGTCAGGGCCTTCAGAGCCCCTCAGTCCTGTGTCTGGACCCTCAGGGTCCTTTCGTCCTGGATCTGAGCACCTCATGCCATGTATCTCACTCCCTGAGCCCGTTAGCCCCGTCTCTAAGCTTGTTCTACCGGTCTGCCTCACTTCTAAGCCGTTCACACAGCTCAGCTCAAAGGATGAGCTGCTAGCTGCCTTATTTGCACAGCTCTGCTTGGGTGATGAGCTGCAGGCTGTCTCATCCTTGTGTGTTAGCCCGCTTCCGAGTTGTTCACACTGCTCAGCTTGGTTGTAGAGCTGCTAGCCGCTCCATCTTTGTGTGTTAAGCCTGCTTCCGGGCTGATCGCTACAGGTAGCTCAGTCGATGAGCCGTTAACCGCCTGGCCCTCGCCGTTTAGCCCTGTGTCCAAAGATGCTAGTCACAGGTCTAATTCGGTCATGTTGCCTTGCCTCATAGCTGCTGCCCATGGTTGCAGGGTCTCATGGGTTTGGGGCTGGGCATGTCAGGAGGTCATCAGCTCCTGTGTCTGCGTCAAGGTCATCAACCCCAGTGCCAGCACCAAAGTCATCTGTGCACTGCACCCTCAGGTCAAGCCAGGCCATCGGGGAGGCCGTCATGCCAAGTCAAGCCATCCCGGGAGTTATCAAGTCAAGTCAATCCATCCCGGGGGCCTTCAAGTCAAGTCAGGCCATCGTGGGGGCCGTCATGCCAAGTTAAGTTATCCTGGGAGTTATCAAGTCAAGTCGGGCCACCCCAGGGGCCTTCAAGTCAAGTCAGGCCATCGTGGGAGCCATCATGCCAAGTCAAGTCATCATAGAGGCCATCAGACCAAGTTAAGATATCCCGGCCGTCATGCCAAGTCAAGCCGTCCCGGCCATCATGCCAAGTTAAGCCGTCCCGGTCGTCAGGCCTAGTCAAGCTGTCCTGGCCATCATGCCAAGTCAAGCCATTCCGGGAGCGGTCATGCCAAGTCAAGCTGTCCTGGGAGCGGTCAAGCACAGTCAAGCCGTTCCGAGAGCAGTCAAGTCCAGTCAAGCTGTCCCAAGAGTCGTCAAGTCAAGCCAGGCCATCCCGGCAGCCGACAAGTCAAGCCAGGCCGTCTCGGCGGCCGACAAGTTAAGCCAGGCCGTCCCGGCGGCCGACAAGTCAAGCCAGGCCGTTCCGGCGGCCGTCAAGTCAAGCCAGGCCGTCCCGGCGGCCGTCAAGTCAAGCCAGACCGCACCAGCGGCCGTCAAGTCTCCCGAGGCCGTCCCGGAGGCCATCAAGTCAAGGGTGGCTTACCAGGTGGCAGTCAAGTCAAGGATGACCATCCAGGAGGCCGTCAAGTCAAGAGGGGTCTTCCAGGAGGCCGTCAAGTCAAGTAAGGTCTTCCGGATGGCCGTCAAGTGCCCTGAAGCCTCCCAGAAGGCCGTCACGTCTTCAGAGGCCTCCCAGGAGGCCGTTACGTTTCTAGGGGCCTTCCGGAGGGCCGTCAAGTCTCCAGAGATCTTTCCGGAGGCTTCCCAGGAGAGCATCAATTAACAGAGACCACCCAGGAGGCCGTCAAGCCTCTAGAGACCTTCCAGGAGGCCTTCAAGTCTTCTGAGGCCCTCCAGAGGGCCGTAATTTCTCCAGAAGCCTTCCTAGAGGCTGTCCAGTCTTGCCAGGCCTTTCTGGAGACCGCCTGTTCCAGAGGGGACCTTCCTGAGGCCCTGTATTCCAGAGGGGGCCTTCCTGAGGCCCTGTGTTCCAGAGGGGGCCTTCCTGAGGCACTGTGTTCCAGAGTGGGCCTTCCGGACATTCCTTGCACCCCTGGGGGGCGGGTTTGGGAGCCCGTGGATGGACTCCTTAGGGGGGGTACTGTCAGGGTGCGTGCCCTGCCCCCGGTGTTATTCGTTATGTTCATGGCATCTTGGGGGAATGGACTTCATTTCCCACAATTCGCCGTGATTTCCAAGATGGTCGCACCCTGAACTCATCCCGGCTTATCGCTTTGGCCTGGCTTTATTTTATTGGTGTATTTCTGTTAATTACTCACAGGCGCAGCTGGGGACCGTGTATATAAGCTCCGCATTTCCCCGGTCGCGATGCCGGGAGCATTACACGTTTTTTTATGTTTCATCGCTGATGAACATTCGGTCGTGTTCATGCCATGTTTTCAATGCATTTTTTATGCTATGCTATGCTATGCTAGGGCAACGCGCTTTCACGACACGCCACGACACGCCAAACCAAGCCAAGCCAAGCTAAGCCAAGTTTAAGTTTCCTTTGATATCTGGATATTCTGTGCTTTAGTTTTAAGGTTCTAGTTATTGCTTTGTCTGTTTTCGTCTCCCATGCCAGGTTTCGTTTGCAGTTATTTTTCTGAGTTACTCTGTTTTAGTTAGTGTTGTGGGTTTTTTTGTATTTTTTATTTTTTTTTTTTTAAGAACAATAAAAAAATGTTTTATTATTGTCCAACTGGGACCTGCGACACCGTCTGCCTATGTACTCGCAACCATGACGTGTGTATATATATATATAAGCTGAAGCGAATAAACATCATGTGTGGGGCATTAGTTATTGTAGTCATGTAGTTATTGATTAAGAGCACAGTGTCTATTAACAATCACCAGTGCCTCATCAGACATTGGCAACCCCATGGGAGACAGAAGACAGCAACCCATTTAGTTTGGCTACTATGTACAGCTGTGTATCATCTGCATGGCAGTGGAAACTAATGCCATGTTTATGAATACCTGAGCCTAGTGGCATCATGTACAGAGAAAATAAAAATGGGCCAAGCACTGACCCCTGAGGCATGCCATACTACACTTTTGAGAGCTTAGAGTGTAGATTATTTACATGAACATACTGGTACCGGTGTGTCAAGTAGGATTTCAACCAAGAAAGTGCCAATCCCTTAACACCTACAGTATTTTCTAGTCTGTTTAGTAAAACTTCATGATCTATAGTGTCAAATGCAGCACTTAAATCTAACAGAACAAGAAAAGAAACATCCATTATCTGAGGACATTACTACATCATTTAGTACCCTAATTAATTCTGTTTCAGTTCTATGATGGGGCCTGAAGCCAGACTGAAATGTTTCATAAATACCACTCCTTTGGAGGTAACTGCAGAGCTGCTGATAGACAGCTTTTTCTAAGATTTTGGACAGAAACAGAGGATTTGAAATTGGTCTATAATTAGATATCACACAAAGGTCAAGATTGGCTTTTTGATCAGTGGTTTGGTAACACCACACTAAAACAATTTCGGCACATAACCAATTGTAAGGGATGAATTTAAAATAACTAACAGTGGCTCTATAATACTAGGTATTACATCTTTAAGTAAACGTGAGGAAATCAGATCTAATAAACACGTTGATGACTTAGACGAGCTTATCAGTGCGGATAGTTTTAGTAGTTGGGGTAAAAGATTCTAGACTTGATTTACAGCCAGTTAAACATATGTCTTCACTAGTGCTGCATCTGGAAGGTTGTTAAATAGTTTGGTGATGTGATGAGCATCAAATTTTATGCCTAATGTTTTCTATATTATCATTAAAGAAAGTCATGAAATCATTACTGTTAAAATTACACAGAACGTGAAAATCACTTTCTGTAGGGTTTTCTGTTAATTTGGAGACTGTATTGAAGAGAAATCTTGGATTATTCTCCTTTTTCTCTATGATTGAGGAGAAATATGCAGCTTTGGCTTTAGTGAGGGCATGTTTATACTCTGCCATGCTATCCCTCCAAGCAATCTTAAATACCTCCAATTTACTATATCGCCACTTGTGCTCTCTGAGCCATGTTGTTTGCTTTAAGATACGTGTGTGGTCATTATACCATGGTGCTAGCCTTTTTTCCCTAATGTATTCCCTAACGTTATTAGGGAAAAGAAGCACGCATTTGCCCACTGAATACAAAGGAGGCTTCGAAATGGTACTAATTCTGAGCTAACAGTATCCTAAAAGGAAAGGTGGGGTAAATTGCTAAATTAAATAAATTACATTAGCTGACTACAAGAACATTTGAGGACTGTATTTTCTGCAAAATGGCGGTTACAGAATTAGAACTAAAAAGATGTGCAAATATTCACTTATACCATGTTATGTTTGATTGTTTTACTCTTAAATTGAGCAAATAAAATGTAGAGGTGCATTTAAATTGACAGAAATATGCTGCTTAATTTAATTCTTTTCATTTAGAAAATCAACAAAGCATGTAATTTGACCAAGGGTGCCCACACTTTTATATAATACTGTACATTAGAACAGCAGTTCATTCCACATCATGTTTTTGAACAGTGTAGGTGGCTTGCCTGTCATTGTGGGATTCATGGCACAATAATACAGTGAAGAGTCTGATAATGCAGCAGAGACAATCTTCAGATTCAAATGTTTTCTGACTTTGTCAGCGTGAGCCGAGACATGCTTGTCTCATGAAACAGTAGGTTCTGATTCAGTTGTGGAAAGGAGAAGGTCTGGTTTGGATCTGGGATACTGACGATACCAAAGCAAGCTGTTTACCACACCACTGTAGTTATAGTACAGAGTAACAGTCTCACCATATCCAACATGTTTAAGAGACTCAAAAGGTATTATTGTGTTTTCAAATGAGTCACCTGTCAAAAAAGTACAATTATGTTATAACGATCTTAAGTTACACATTTTCTAAAACATGAATTATATTACATACACAACCCTGAACTGGATTAAGTAAAATGGATGAATGAATGAATTAAAATCTCTAACCTGTTAGTACTGAAAGGATCAGAAATGTATAGACCAACATAATGATTAAAGTTCAGTGCCAAAATGACAGCAAACCCTGGAGTCAGAGACAATTACACGTGTTGCATCTATACAAGTCCCTTCATGACAGCACCATCTTGTGACACACACTGGCGTTGCCATTTTATTTGAGGCAGTGATAACTGTGTGAGACAGACAGACAGATGCTCACACACGCACGCTCACACACGCACACACACACACACACACACACACACACACACACACATATATATAAACACACATTATATAGTATAATCATATATAATTTATTATAATTAATGAAACAAACTTTATAATAGTACTAAAAGTAACTGAAATATACAGACCAACGTAATGATTAAAGTTCAGTGCCAAAATGACATTGAGCGTTGCACCTGTAAATCCTTTGACAACAGCACCATCTTGTGTCACAAAGTGACATACATATAGAATGAACCTTGATATGTATACAGTCCCTGACTGAAGTTCTGTTGCTTATCCATGTTGTGGAAACAAAAGCTTATAACCTGACTTTAAATTCATCCATTGCTTTTAGAAATGACTCATATGAAAGCTGAAACCCTCCCAAATTTAATTTAATTTACGAAAATAAATTTGCTTCACTGCAGAAATAATGATCATTTAATGAAAACAGAAAGGTCAGATTTTGGCAAGAGAAAAGATATCAAGAAGTATTAGCTACTTCTTACATTCCAAATAATAAAAGGGGTCAAATTTTGCAGCAGGATGGTGCTCCATCTCACACATTCATCTCTACATCAAAGAAGATCAAGGTGCTCCAGGACTGGCCATCCCAGTCACCAGACATGAACATCACTGAGCATGTTTAGGGTAGGATGAAAGAGGAAGCTTGGAAGACAAAACCAAAGAATCTGGATGAACTCTGGGAGGCATGTTAGACTGCATTCTTTGCTATTCCTGATGACTTCATCAATAAATTGTATGAATCATTGTCAAACCGCATGGATGCAGTCCTTCAAGCTCATGGAAGTCACACAAAATATTAAATATGGCTCTAAGAGCACCACAACTTCATTCATTAATGTTATGAAACATATCTTTGTATTTGAAGTAAATTATTTGTTTGATTTTCACATTACATTCCGTGGGCGACAAAACTTTTGTCTTGCCAAAATCTGACCTTTCTGTGTTCATTAAATGATCAATATTTCTGCAGTGAAGCAAATTTATATTTGTAAATCAAACCTCCTTTGGGAGGGTTTCAGATTTCATATGAGTCATTTCAATGGATGAATTTAAAGTCAGGTTATAAGCTTTTGTTTCCACAACATGGATAAGCAACAGAACGTCTGTTAGGGACTCTGTGTGTGTGTGTGTGTGTGTGTGTGTGTGTGTGTGTGTGTGTGTGTATTCTATACATATCGACGGAACATACATTACGGTCATAGGTACACTTTAACTATGAGAGACAAAATGAGAAAAAAAATCCAGGAAATCACATTGTAGGATTTTTAAAGAACTTAATTGTAAATCATGGTAAACCAGGTGCTAGAATGCTCAGACAGGGTATTTCTAGTGCCAGTCCCAAGCCCGGATAAATGGTGAGGGTTGCGTCAGGAAGGGCATCCGGTGTAAAACATTTGCCAAATAAAGTATGCGAGTTCATAATAATTTCACCATATCGGATCGGTAGTGGCCCAGGTTAACAACGACAACCACTGGTACTGGTAGCAAACAGGGTACCAGCGGAAATTGGACTACTGTTTGCCAAAGACAAAGAGGAGGGAAGCGTGAGAGGAGACAGAGAGAAATCAGGAGGAGCAAGAATATAGCACTGAGAGTAGCAACCCTAAATGTAGGGACGATGACAGCGAAAGGTAGAGAGCTGGCTGATATGATGCAGAGGAGAAAGGTCGATGTTTTGTGTGTGCAGGAGACAAAGTGGAAGGGTAGCAAGGCTCGACGCATTGGTGCAGGGTTTAAACTGTTCTACCATGGTGTGGATAGGAAGAGAAATGGAGTTGGTGTGGTCCTGAAGGAGGATTATGTAAAGAATGTCGTTGAGGTGAAAAGGGTGTCAGATAGGATTATATCTTTAAAGCTGGAAATTGAGGGTGTAATGGTGAATGTTGTTAGTGGCTATGCACCACAAGTTGGCTGTGAATTAAATTAGAAAGATATATTCTGGGGGGAGTTAGATGAAGTGGTTGAGAGCATTCCCAGAGAGGAGAGACTGGTGATTGGTGCAGATTTCAATGGTCATGTTGGTGAAGGTAATAAAGAAGATGAGGAAGTGATGGGCAGGTTTGGTGTTAAGGAGCAACAGTAATTAGACAGACAGGTAGAATGGTACTGGGTGTGTCTTCTGGACAGGCAAAGGCTGAAAAGGAAACGTGGTGGTGGAACGAGGAAGTGCAGGAGGTTATTCAGAGAAAGAGGTGAGCAAAGAAGAAATGAGACAGGGACAGGACTAAAGAGAGGGCAGGAGTACAAGGAGATGCGGCACAGGGCAAAGAGGGAGGTAGCAAAGGCCAACCAAGCAGAAGGCCTACAATGAGTTATATGATAGGTTAGACAGTAGGGAAGGAGAGAACGAGTTGTATCTGCTGGCGAAACAGAGAGATAGAGCTGGAAAGGATGTGCAGCATGTCAGGGTGATCAAGGATAGAAATGGAAATGTACTGTCAGGTGAGGAGAAGGTGAGGGAAAGATGGAAGGAATATTTTGAGGAGTAGAAAATGAAAGGGAAAGAAGGTTTGATGTCGTAGAAATTGTTGCAAACATTAGCAAGGACGAAGTGAGGAAAGCTTTGAAAAGGATGAAGAACGGAAAGGCAGTGGGACCTGATGACATACCGGTTGAGGTATGGAAAAGTCTAGGAGAGCTGGGAGTGGTGTTTTTGACTAGATTATTCAATGGAATTCTGGTGAATGAGAGTTTGCCGGAGGAATGGAGGAAAAGTTTACTTGTACCGATTTTTAAGCAGAAGGGTGATGTACAGATTTGTGGCTCTTACAGGGGCATAAAGTTGATGAGCCACACAATGAAGATTTGGGAGAGAGTTGTGGAAGCTAGGCTCAGACAGGAGGTGACAGTGTGTGAACAACAGTATGGTTTCATGCCAAGGAAGAGCACCATGGATGCGATTTTTGCTTTGAGACTGCTGATGGAGAAGTATAGAGATGATCAGAAAGAGCTACACTGCGTCTTTGTGGATTTGGAGAAAGCTTATGACAGGGTGCCAACTGTGGTTTTGTATGAGGAAGTCTCGAGTGGCTGAAAAGTCTGTTAGATTAGTGCAGGGCATGTATGAGAACAGCGTGACAGTGGTGAGATGTGCTGTAGGAGTGATAGATAGCTTTAAGGTAGAGGTGGGACTGCATCAAGGATCGGCCCTGAGTCCCTTATTATTTGCTCTGGTGATGGACAGACTAACAAATGAGGTCAGACAGGAATCGCCGTGGACTATGATATTTGCAGACGACATTGTGATCTGTAGTGAGAACAGGGAACAGGTAGAAGAGAACTTGGAGAGGTGGAGGTATAATCTGGAAAGGAGAGGAATGAAAGTCAACTGTAGTAAGACAGAATACATGTGTGTAAATGAAAGGGAGGCAGGTGGAACAGTCAGGCTACAGGGATCAGTGGTCACAAAGGTACAGGAGTTCAGGTACTTGGGATCAACTGTCCAAGAAAATGGGGAGTGTGGAAAGGAGGTAAAGAAGAGAGTTCAGGCAGGACGGAGTGGGTGGAGAAGAGTGTCAGGAGTGCTGTGTGACAAAAGGGTCACAGCAAAAGTGAAAGGAAAGATTTATAAGAGAGTAGTTTTGCAGTGCCAGACGTGTCCCCCTGCTTAAGCCAGCACATGTCCAGGCCCATCTGAAGTGTGCCAGAGACCATATGGATGATCCAGAAGAGGATTAGGAGAATATCATGTGGTCAGATGAAGCTAAAATAGAACTTTTCATAAAAACTCAACTCGTCGTGCTTGGACGAAGAAGAATGCTGAGTTGCATCCCAAGAACACCATACCTATTGTGAATCATGGGGGTGGAAACATCATGCTTTGGGGCTCTTTTTCTGCAAAGGGGACAGGATGACTGATCCGTGTTAAGGGAAGAATGAACGGGGTCATGTATTGTGAGATTTTAAGACAAAATCTTGTTCCATCAGTGAGAGCATTGAAGATGGAACATGTCTGAGTCTTTCAGCATGACAATGATCCCAAGCACACCGCTCAGGCAACAAAAGGAGTGGCTCCGTAAAAAGCATTTCAAGGTCCTGGAGTGACCTAGCCAGTCTCCAGACCTCAACCCCATAGAAAATTTGTGGAGGGAGTGTTGCCCAGCGACAGCCCCAAAACGTCACTGCTCTAGAGGAGATCTTCATGGAGGAATGGGCCAAAATACCAGCTACAGTGTGTGCAAACCTGGTGAAGACCTACAGGAAATGTTTTACCTCTGTCATTCCCAACAAAGGTTATGTTACATTTTCAGATTTGTGAAAGCTTTCATAGATATCATTTGGAATATTACATGTTTGTTTACATAATATTTATGACTTTTAGGCATTTTCAGATTTGTGAAAAGTTCAGATTTGTGGAAGTGGTGACATAGTAAATTGGAGGTATTTAAGATTGCTTGGAGGGATAGCATGGCAGAGTATAAGCATGTCGTCAGTTAAGTTAAAACTGCATATTTTTCCTCAGTCATATAGAAAAGTAAGAATAATCCAAGATTTCTCTTTAATACAGTCTCCAAATTAACAGAAAACCCTACAGAAAGTGATTCTCACGTTCTTTGTAATTTTAATAGTAATGATTTCATTACCTTCTTTAATGATAAGATAGAAAACATTAGACATAAAACTCGATGCTCATCACATCACCAAACTATTCACCAACCTTTCAGATGCAGCACTAGTGTAGATGTCTATTAAATTAGCTGCAAATCAAGACTAGATTCTTTTACCCCAATTACTAATATTGAACTATCCGCACTGATCAGCTGGTCGAAGTCATCGACGTGTTTATTAAATCCAATTCCTACACATTTACTCAAAGAAGTAGTACTGAAACAGCAGTAATTAAGCTACTAAATAATTTATTAAAGTCCTCAGATAATGGATGGGTTTCTTTTCTTGTTCTGTTAGATTTAAGTGCAGCATATGACACTATAGATCATGATGTTTTACTAAACAGACTAGAAAATACTGTGGGTATTAAAAGATTGGCACTTTCTTGGTTTAAAGCCTACCTTACTGACCAGTTTGTTCATGTATATGATCTATGCTCTAAGCTTTCAAAAGTGAAGTATGGTGTGACTCAGGGGTCAGTGCTTGGCCCGCTTTTATTCCCACTGTACATGCTGCCACTAGGCTGCCACACTAGATGATACACAGCTATACATATCAGCCAAACCAAATGACAGTCAACAAATTTGAGGACTGTGTAATGTCTGTGTAATGTCTGGCTTGCCTGCCTTGTCCGTTAGCTGGGAGTGTCGGGTGGGCGGTTTGGTTGAACTGGGCTTCAGTTCTCTTTATATCTCTTTCTAGCTATGCTGCTATAGCTAATATTGCTGGGGTCTCATGCTACACGTGGCATCAGTGATTGTTAATAGAGACTGTGCATTTAATCAATAACTAATTACATTTTGTGTATTCTCTCCAAGCTGTGTTACGGTACCAGTTCTTACACCTCACATGATGTTCATCCGCTGCAGCTTCACTCAAGCTGTTTCCGTCATCAGCTCCAGCCCCACCATACCTAGGCCACACCAAAGGGCAGTAACTCTCTCCCTCCTCCGGTTGGCTGGGGACAATGTCCCGCCAATTACTTTCCTGCTTAGACTCAAGATCATAGAGTAACTCTGTGTATCGGACTACTTAATGCTGATGTGCATATTTTACATTTTATCTGAACTATGATTTCATGACTTATTAGTTTAGATAAATTAGTTTCATTCTTACATTTATCATCTACGCCACCCAAGGAGGTTGGGTCCATTTTTGAGTCTTCGTCCTCCAAAGGTTTCTTCCTCATAACACTTACCTTGCCACTGTCTCCCTAGGCTTGCTCAATTTGGGATTGGATGTATATATTAAGAGATAATCTAAAATTGTAACGTTGCTTTGAGACAATGCTCCATTGTAAAAAGTGCTATATAAATAAATCTGACTTGACTTGACTCCGTAAAAAGCATATCAGTGTCCTGGAGTGGCCTTGCCAGTCTCCCAACCCCATAGAACATTTGTGGAGGAAGTTCAAAGTCCATATTGCCCAGTGACAGAACCAAAACATCACTGCTCTAGAGGAGATCTGCATGAAGGAATGGGCCAACATACCAGCTACAGTGTGTGCAAAAAAGGTGAAGACTTACAGGAAATGTTTGACCTTTGTCATTGCCAGCACAGGTTTTGTTACAAGTATTAAGTTGAACTTTTGTTATTTACCAAATACTTATTTTTCACCATAATTTACAATTCAATTATTTAAAAATCCTACAATGTGATTTCCTGGATTTTTTTTCTCATTTTGTCTCTCATAGTTGAAGTGTACCTTTGATGAACATTACAGACCTCTTTCATTTTTCTAACTAGGAGAACTTGCACAATCAGTGGCTGACTGAATACATTTTTGCCCCACTGTAATTGAAGTGATTAAGAGGTGAGTTTTTAGTCACCTTTTGAAGACAGCAAGAGACTCAAACATTCGGAAATCCAGTGAAAGTTCATTCCACCACCTGGGTGCCATGACAGACAAGAGTCTTGATGCTTGTCTTCCTTTAATCTTATGTGGAGGATCCAGTCGAGCCAATCTTGTGTCTCGGAGGGTATGAAGTACAGAGTGAGGTTTGATTAGAGCCTTTAGGTAAGATGCTGCTGTTCCATTTTTGGCTTTGTAAGCAAGCGTCAGAGTTTTGTATCTGATTCGGGTAGCTACAGGGAGCCAATGAAGTGAATGCCGCAGTGGGGTGATGTGAGAAAACTTGGGTATATTGAAAACCAGATGAGCCACTGCATTCTGAATCATTTAGCAGGGGTCTGATTGTACAAATTGGAAGACCAGCCAGAAGAGCATTGCAGTAATCTAGTTTTGATACTGAGAGACTGGACAAGCACCTGGGTGGCTTCCATGGAGAGGACAGGTCAGATTTTCCTGATGTTGTAGAGAAGGTACCTGCATGACTGGGTCAGTTTGGCAATATGAGCAGAGAAGCTCAGCCTGTTAATGCAGAGCGGGTCCTTATACGGGCCCGCTAGGGGCGCTCCTGCAAATTTGCAGTAAATAGTCTTAATAATTTAAAACATTCTTAACACAAATTCTTAAAACACAATCTCAAAAGATTTAATACTATCATGACTACCTGCATACCGATTTTCAACCGTCTACATGCAGCCATTCGCCCGAAATCACGTACCAAACACAACTGTCCGCCATGTTGTTTGCGCAAAAAACATACAACTATTTTGCCTTTTAAAACATACTTAGGATGTAAAAATAACTTTTTATTTTATCATAGAAAAGTCACTTCTAAACGTCTAAACAAGTCCATGATACCGTTACATTGCCGATAAAAACGTCAGTAAAGTCCTTTTTTTCCATGGTTATGTGGGTGCGTAAAATCCATTCGCTCAAACGCACGCTCTTCTTTGGACGTTTTCCATTACACAAAACACATTTTCCCTTGAACGAGGCTGCTTTAATGTTCCCGCTAAACCCTCTACCCCTTTTCTCGGTCCTTGTTTCCTGGTTGGTTCGTTCTTTCAAGAGCCTGTAGGCGGTATTGGCGCAGCTGTTTTTACCGCACGACCCACCTTCCTCACCAGCTGGCCTATGCCTAGACATATATGCAAATCTCTCTGGGTCTGTGTGCGCGCGCTGAGTGACAGAGCTGTGTTCCCAATGGAGAGCTAAGAGCCTACGGCTCAGAAAGAGACCGGCCCCAGCTCGCTGACACACCACACACAGCGCGAGGGGGAGGGGTGCCAATCCTCTCTCTCCATGCGTCCTGCACAATGGAGAGGCCTTTCCTGCTGGATTTCTTTAGTTACAAACCAAATAACACTGAAATTGTGACTAATATTTGTTTGTTCTATTACAGAAGACATAAAAAAAAACTTGCAACCACTTGATTTATAGTGACAGGCTTCTTTTTATTGTATTTTTAGAGGCTGTGGCAAATTTTGAGACGAATGATTACCCTTGGATAAAAACCTGTGTAACTCTTGAACACTTTGTTTGTATCTGTTCCAAATGTTTTATTTTAGCTTCACAAGTCCCTGCTGAAACAGAAAATGTGCAGCAATGGAAAATGTTCAATCACCAGCATCCACACACAAATTATAATCTCAAAAAATTATAGGCTTTTTTTGATTTTCGCCATTTTTTTTGCATTTAATCTTCCCAAATGTAACCTAAATGATGAAAATAGAAGACTGGAGGTAAATAAATATGTTGGCCCAAGTGTTTACTTCAATTTGAGCCCTGAATGATCATTGTGCTATATGTAAAACCACTATTAAATTTGACAGTGGTCGTTCATTACTGCAGCATAAGGCTAGTTATCAAAGACAACTCCAAGGTTTCTCACATTCTGGAGGTGTTTCTCAAAGTTTGCTGGAGGAGTTCAAAAGCAGCTGAAAGTTCAAGAAAGTTCAAAGCCAAGGCTTCTATCACTGGATGCTCTGGCAACATCAAGTTTCTCAGAAACCAGGTAGGAAGCAAGCCACTGTCAGGCTGAGCCTGTGATTCCAAGACTTGAGAGGACAGAAAGGAGAATCTTGTGGTCAACTGTGTCAAAGGCAGCTGAAAGTTCAAGAAAGATCAAAGCCAAGGCTTCCCCTATCACTGGATGCTCTGGCAACATCAAGTTTCTCAGAAACAACCACCAAGGCAGATTCTGTGGAGTGAGCTGCTTTGAAGTCAGACTGGTTGTTATCCTGTAGGTCATTCTGTGTGAGAAAGGTTGACAACTGGTTATAGACAGCATGTTCAAGTATTTTTGAGAGGAAGGAAAGAAGTCATACCGGTCTGCAGTTGTTATGTCTGAGATATCAAGTGTAGGTTTCTTCAAGATAGGAATGACTCTTGGACACTTGACAGCAGAAGGAACATGACCAGTTGTCAGGGAGTGGTTGATGATGGAGGAGATGAAGGGAAGAAGGTCTTGAGCAATCTTTTGTAGCAATGGTGATGGGATGAATCTAGCTGACATGTAGTAGGGTTGCTGGATAAGAGAAGTTGAAGTACATTGTCTGTGGAAAGAGGAGAAAGACCAGTGAGGGTGTTGAGTGATTGAATATTTGCACTGGGGATAGTGGCAGGTGCAAATGACTGGCAGATCTTGTTTATCATTTCTTCAAAGAAGGTGGCAAAGTCCTCAGCAGTTAAGAATGACGACTAAGCAGGAGGTGGTGGGTTGATGAGTGATGAGAGGACTGCATGGGGTTTTCATGGATCTGAAGCAGATTCTTCCAGCTTTCTTCTGTAGAAGGCTGTCTTGGTGGCAGTCAGATCCTATGAGAATATGGAAAGGAGAGTGTGATAGTCCTGAAGATCTGCATCAAGCTTGGTCATCTATTTTCTCTCAGTAGATGTAAAGTTCTCTTCAAGACACACTCAGGACATCAGACAGCCAGAGGGCAGGATGAGAAAATTGTCTTGGTCTGGAGGCATAACAGGTCAATAGATGAAGAGAGAGATAAGATAAATGGCAGATTCCAGTGGAAGAGCAGAAAAAAAATCCAGGTGTGGTAAAGTAGTTAGAACATTAGAAAACAGTGAGGCAGGAGAGAAGGAGTGATGGGTTGTTGAAGTATATAAAGGGTTGGGTACATGAATCAGAGGGACAGCAAGAGAGAAGGAAACAAAGTGGTGGCCTGAGAGGTGGAGTGGAGCTACACTGATCTCATTGGCTGTGGAGCTTCATCAGAACACAAGGTCGAGAACGTTGCCTCCCTTGTGTGTTGGAGGACTGCCGTTATAGGACAGGTTGAAAGACGACAGGAGGAGGAGGAGACTGGAAGACTGGAGCTTGTCAAATGGGAGATTGAAGTCACCAAGCAGAATCAAGGGAGACTCATATGAAGGGAAGAAACTCAGAAGACAATTCATTTACTCGCTAAAGTCACCTAGCGAGCCAAATGGTCAGTAGAAAACAATGATATGCAGATTAATAGGGAGTGTAACAGCGACAGCATGTAATTCAAATGATGAGATTCCAAGGTGAGAAAGTGCTAGTGATGAAGAAACCCACTTCTTGGATAAAATCAAACCTGTGCCACCAGCTCTTCCAGACTTCTTCTGGCTGGGAGAGAGAACACTGATAGAGAACGCTGACCACTGACGAGAGGATTGTGAGGATCTGGCAACCCAGACTCATTAACGCTGATTCAGGGCGCACGCTGTTTTGTAGCTGTTAGCAGTTTTTATTACTTCTTAACTATTTTAATTCCCGATCGGATTTGTATTGCATATATAATACTTTTTACAAGATCTTAATAATTTCCTTCTAGTACCGACGGATTATATTTATCACCGATAATCATTATTTAGTAACTTTACAGGTATACCGGCATGTGTTTGCAGTAATTAGCCATTAGCTAATTGCCAAAATTTTGTTATTGTGATAGCCGATATGCTTTTGTGAGCATATTAAGGATATCATCAGTGCTTAAACAAAACTGACCAACTGCATGTTTCATTATAAAGAGTGTAATTAGTCCTGTTTAATTGGATGAAGTGCAGCACATTTTGAAAACAAGTCACTTTACCAAGTATGGGATAATATCTGAATAGTAGTTTTCAAGAATCTGTCACTACTGATGCAATTTGTCTGCGATCACATGTGATAAATATTGTGTACTGTGAAAATGTCTTTAAATATTGTGATATACACTGCTCAAAAAAATAAAGGGAACACTTAAACAATACAATATAACTTCAAGTAAATCAAACTTCTGTGAAATCAAACTGTCCGCTTAGGAAGCAACACTGATTGACAATCAATTTCACATGCTGTTGTGCAAATGGAATAGACAATAGGTGGAAATTATTGCCAATTAGCAAGACACACTCAATAAAGGAGTGGATCTGCAGGTGGGGACCACAGACCACTTCTCAGTACCTATGCTTTCTGGCTGACGGTTTGGTCACTTTTGAATGTTGGTGGTGCTTTCACACTCGTGGTAGCATGAGACGGACTCTACAACCCACACAAGTGTCTCAGGTAGTGCAGCTCATCCATGATGGCACATCAATGCGAGCTGTGGCAAGAAGGTTTGCTGTGTCTGTCAGCGTAGTGTCCAGAGGCTGGAGGCGCTACCAGGAGACAGGCCAGTACACCAGGAGACATGGAGGAGGCCGTAGGAGGGCAACAACCCAGCAACAGGACCGCTACCCCTGCCTTTGTGCAAGGAGGAACAGGAGGAGCACTGCCAGAGCCCTGCAAAATGACCTCCAGCAGGCCACAAATGTGCATGTGTCTGCACAAACGGTTAGAAACCACATCAATGAGGGCCCAACGTCCACAGATGGGGGTTGTGCTCACAGCCCAAAACCGTGCAGGACGCTTGGCATTTGCCAGAGAACACCAGGATTGGAAAATTCGCCACTGGCGCCCTGTGCTCTTCACAAATGAAAGCACAGGGCACACTGAGCACACTGAGCACATGTGACAGACGTGACAGAGTCTGGAGACACCGTGGAGAGTGATCTGCTGCCTGCAACATCCTTCAGCATGACCGTTTGGCAGTGGGTCAGTGGGGTGGCATTTTTTTGGAGGGCCGCACAACCCTCCATGTGCTCGGCAGAGGTAGCCTGACTGCCATTAGTTACCGAGATAAGACCCTCAGACCCCTTGTGAGACCATATGCTGGTGCGGTTGGCCCTGGGTTCCTCCTAATGCAGGACAATGCTAGACCTCATGTGGCTGGAGTGTGTCAGCAGTTCCTGCAAGATGAAGGCATTGAAGCTATGGACTGGCCCGCCTGTTCCCCAGACCTGAATCCGATTGAGCACATCATGTTTCGCTCCATCCACCAACCTCACGTTGTACCACAGACTGTCCAGGAGTTGGCGGATGCTTTAGTCCAGGTCTGGGAGGAGATCCCAGGAGACCATCCGGCACCTCATGAGGAGCATGCCCAGGCATTGTAGGGAGGTCATACAGGCACGTGGAGGCCACACACAATACTGAGCCTCATTTTGACTTGTTTTAAGGACATTACATCAAAGTTGGATCAGCTTGTAGTGTGTTTTTCCACTTTAATTTTCTGTGTGACTCCAAATCCGGGCCTCCATTGGTTAATAAATTTGATTTCCATTGATGTTTTTTGTGTGATTTTGTTGTCAGCACATTTAACTTTGTACAGAACAAAGTATTCAATGAGAATATTTTATTCAGTCAGATCTAGGATGTGTTATTTGAGTGTTCCCTTTATTTTTTTGAGCAGTGTAGAATGTCTACCAAGTGTAGAATTTCCTAATATAAATTTGTTACATTGCAGATAGGGGTGGGCAATAGAGGCATTTGGTCATCCAATGCACATTTGCTACAAGACATGCAGATTTTACTGTGTGGCTCTTGCTTTTGTGATCTGTTAGCTCATATGAGTGCAAATGCTCGATGTACCAGTTTTCATAGTCTTTCAGTAGAAAGAAGATGTCATTTCCAATAAGTAATACATTTCTGATCTCTTTAAAATTAGGCAAGGCAGCATGTGCCCCAGTACAAACATACATGCCAACCGCAAAAGTTGTACCTTGAATGGTTGCCTGTTTTGTGCCATATACACTGCTGCTGTCTGTGATAGTTGATATTAACGCATGTGCATCGGTAGGCAGTGATTCAACAAAGACAGACTCCACTTTTTACTTCTGTATGGGAAGCTTGAAAAATCTTCGAGATGACAAATAGAATGCCATCATGTTTTGTTTATTTCCTAAAGGAAAAAGTATTTCTTAAGATCGTCTTTCTATAACTGAGGAGAAATAGATAATTTCTTAATTTTGTATTAAGAAAGGATTACCCATTTCTGAATTATTTCTCCTAAAACCTCTGTAGCATAATAGCTGGATTACAGTTCTTCAACTCTCTATACCCTCTGTTTGAACGGTTGTCAAGCCATAAAACATTACGACACCTTGGAATGCAAGGAAGGCCCAACATCTGGACAAGACTGGCTTAACGGGCCAGATATTTATATATATATATATATATATATATTTGTAGACGTGGTTTATACATTTGCATATTTATTGCATATTCATATTTTCCTGCACTTGGGTCATCCTTTCCCTACAGTTTTCCCCCGACTAGTATCCCATTATCTGGTAGACCCATAACAGTATAGTGCACTATATAGCAGTATGGACCCAGCAGGTACGCCTACCCCTCCAACCCCCCCCCGGCGGGGACTGTGCTTCAGCACCACTGTGCCACCCTCGGCCGGCATGAGCAGCAACTCACCGCCCTGGGGCGACAAGTGGAAGCACTCACCGTGGCTGTCACCCAGTTGACGACCAAGCTGTCCAGTGCACCCCCGCCCCAGTCGCCGCCGACTCCCACCTTCACCCGCTCCGGCCCCCAGGGCCGCTTCGGTGGGGGATTCTCCCATTGCCGCTCCCGAGAGGTTTGCAGGGGAGGCAGAGCGCTGTAAGGGATTTTTGTTGCAATGCTCAGTAACATTTGAACTGCAGCCCTCTCGCTTCCCCACACAATGCTCTCAGGTGGCTTACATTATGTCCCTACTCTCGGTTCGTGCCCTGGACTGGGTCACGGACCAGTGAGAGTCTGGGTCCCAGGTTTGCAGCTCAGAATCCGCCTTCACCCAGGCTATCAAGGACACCTTCTTCCATCCTCTGGGTGGGCGGGATGCTGTGGCTCGTTTCTCTGAGCTCGTGCAGGGTTCACGCTCGCGGCCGAGTATGCCGTCGATTTTCAAACTCTGGCCGCAGAGAGAGCGGCTGGAACAAGCCGGCCCTCATGGCCACCTTTCAGAAAGGCCTTAGTGAGGGTCTTAAGGACGAGTTGGCCACACGCGACCCTCCAGCAACCCTTAACAACCTATACACTATGGCCACTTCCCTAGACACTCGCCTGCATCAGAAGGCGGCCGCCCGTGGCTCTAGATACCCGGTTTGGCCCGCTCTGGCGCAAGTCGTTTACCCTCTGGCCAGCAGGGACGCCGAGGAGCCCATGGATCTGGCTAGAGCCGGTTCAACTTCTTCGGGGCCCAGGGCTAGATCCCCGCGCAGGTCGGGAAACGCAGGGGCCGGGACTGGGTAGAGAGGCCGGTCCTAGAAGTGCTGTCGCCTCCCCAGTCCGGCCTCTACCTTTGAGCCAGCATCGGCAAGGGAGGGGCATCTCTAGTGCCGGTCCGGGCTCTGGTCAATTCCGGGGCCGCCGGCAACTTCATTGATGTTCGCCTTGCCCAACAGCTTAACTTGCAGCTGGAGGTTCTCCAGCGACCTCGGTCATTTAGGTACCTGGATGGCCGGTCCTTGGGCTGTGGCCCCGTCATGCACCAGACCCTGCCCCTCAAAGTGGTCATAGGTGACCATACGGAACTGCTAGTGCTTCTTGTCACCCAGACTCCCCACCACCAGCTGGTCTTGGGACTCCCTTGGTTGCGGGTCCACAATCCCTTTATCGATTGGCAGTCTGGGTCTGTTTTTTCATGGTCCCCTAGGTGTAAAGAGGCTTGCCTCATTCCCCCGCCAACCCCTCTTGTGCAGCAATCAGCGCTGGACCTCTCCTCCATTCCTGCCCAGTACAGGGACGTGGGCAAGGTGTTCAGCAAAGGGGAGACCCAGCTCCTCCCTCCGCACCGTGAGTATGACTGCGCCATCAACCTCCTGCCCGGTGCTTCCCCGCCTCGAGGGAGGCTTTTTTCCCTCAACCGCACCGAACAGGAGGCCATGCGGTTGTACATCGTTGAGGCCTTGTAGTTGGGGTTCATTCGACCGTCCTCTTCACCCGCCGGGGCGGGTTTCTTTTTTGTGGGGAAAATGCACGAGTCCCTTCGTCCCTGTGTGGACTACCGGGGCCTCAATGCTATCACGGTCAAAGACCGTTACCCCCTGCCCCTCATGAATTCGGCATTTGAGGTGCTCCAGGGGCCAGTGTCTTCACTAAGCTGGACCTCCGGAGTGCCTACAATCTCGTCTGCGTCCGGCAGGGGGATAAGTGGAAGATGGCCTTCCTTACCCCCACGGAGCATTATGAGTATCTGGTAATGCCCTTCGGCCTCATGAATGCCCCGGCCGTCTTCCAACGGCTCATCAATGATGTCCTACGGGAGGCCCTTGACCGTTATGTCTACGTGTACCTTGACGACATCCTGATCTTCAGCAAGACCATGCAAGAGCACGTCCGACATGTCCATCGCATCCTCCAGCTCCTCCTATCCAATCGCCTTTTTTTGTGAAGCTGGAGAAGTCGGTGTTCCATGTCTCCTCCATCTCCTTTTTGGGATTCGTGGTTTCCCATGGGACCCAGCCAAGGCCTGGGTGGTGGCTGACTGGCCCCGCCCCTCCTCAGTAAGCCAGGTCCAGTGGTTCTTGGGTTTCGTCAACTTTTTCCGCCGCTTCGTTAGGGACTTTGGAACTATCGCCGTCCCGCTCACTGCCCTCACTTGCAAGGAGGCCGGCCCGTTCCGCTGGACAGAAGCAGCGGAACAGGCCTTTCTGGAGATCAAAAGGCGTCTCACTAACCCGCCTGTCCTGTGCTTCCCTGATCCCGAGGAGACGTTCATCGTTGATTTAGATGCCTCCGATGTGGGAGTTGGGGCTGTTCTCTCCCAACGGTCCACCCCAGCAAACAAGCTCCGCCCCTGCGCCTATTTCTCCTGGCGTCTGACCCCCGCCGAGCGGAATTACCCGGTCGGGGACAGGGAGCTCCTGGCCATTAAGCTGGCTTTGGAGGAGTGGTGCCACTGGCTGGAAGGGGCCAAGCATCCGTTCCTAGTGTGGACGGACCACAAGAACCTGGCATATATTCAGCAGGCCAAACGCCTCAATACCCATCAGGCCCGCTGGTCGCTGTTTTTTGCCAGGTTCGATTTCATGGTCTCCTTCCGGCCGGGCTCCAAGAACGCCAAGCTCGACGCCCTCTTCAGGCAGTGGGATCCGCCCGAGGTCTCTCCTACGCTCGATCCCATACTTCCCTCTGCTCGGGTAGTTGGGGCCCTGACCTGGGACGTTGACCAGGTCATCGCCAGAGCTCTCCGCCGGGAACCCGATCTGGGGAACGGTCCTCCGGGCCGTAGATTTGTTCCCACCTCCGCTCGGAGGGAGGTCATGCACTGGGGCCATGAGGCTCCCTTCACGGTGCACCCAGGGGGCGCTGAGACCTACGAGTTCCTTAAGCAAACCTTCTGGTGGCCAGGCATGGAGGCGGATGTTAAAGGTTTCGTTGCCACTTGCGAGACCTGCGCTCGGAACAAGACTCCCCAGCAGCAACCTAGCGGCCTTCTTCAGCCGCTTCCTATCCCCTCCCGGCCATGGTCCCACATCTCCCTTGATTTTGTTACAGGTCTGCCCCCGTCCCGGGGCTGCACCATCATTTTGGTGGCCGTCGATCGATTCTCCAAGGCCTGTAAGTTCGTGGCGTTGCCTAAACTGTCCAAGATAAACTAAACTGTCCTAGATGGCTGACCTCATCCTTCTCCATGTCACCCGGGTCCACGGTCTGCCTAGCGACTTTGTGTCGGACCGGGGCCCGCAATTCACCAGCCGGTTTTGGACGGCCTTTTGCTGCCTACTGGGGGCCACGGCCAGCCTGTCCTTGGGGTTTCACCCGGAGTCAAACGACCAGACGGAGCGCGTTAACCAGAATCTGGCCACCATGCTCCGATGCCTCACCGCCAGGAATCCCTCCACCTGGTCTGAGCAACTGCTGTGGGCTGAATTTGCCCACAATAATCAATGGCACTCGGCGGTAGGTATGTCGCCCTTCGAGTGCTAATTTGGGTTCCCTCCTCCTCTCTTTCCTGATCAGGAGAGGGAGGATCGATCTCTCATCTGGGATTTCTGGAGGGATAGGGCTGCTAGTCTGGGGACGTCGGGAGCCGCCCCTCGGGGGGGGGTACTATTACGGTTCAGGCATCCCAAGCCGGAGGGCGGTGCCGGCCGGCAAACATGGTGGCTGTACGACTATAAATAACACCCCTTAAGCGCCGGCCGGCGGCGCACTATCAGCTCGTGTACGCGATCTCTCTCGCTATTTTTGAAGAGTTCTCAGTAGGTACTGGGCCTAAAAGAGGCTCAGCCGAGTAGAGTTTGGAGACTCGAGGTAATCTTGCCAGGGAATTAGGCAGGAAAAGAGAACGCTTATCACTACTGACCTCTCTTCCTCCATTTTTCCGCTGCACTCCTCAGTCGCCGCTCGCCCTCGCCGATCGGCCGCTATCCGTTCTCCCTCGGCAGCTTCCACCTTGTCCGTGCCTCTGTACCCCCTCCTCGTTGGGAGTTACTTTATTCCAGTTAAGTCGTCCGTATTTCCAGCGCGCGCGCTTCTTGCAGCGCGATAAAGACGCCTCGGAGTACCGCTCCGTTTGCCGAAGTCCGGGGTACACGCATGCGCCTTCCGACAGGTGCTTCGGCTTTCTTCGGGTCTCTCTGGAGATCTCCTTACTGCGCCTGCGCAGTTCCCCTCAAGTCTCGCTGCATAGCAATCTCCTTTTTGTTTCTATTCTCATTATCAGCCAGTTCATTACTATCGCGCCTCGGGCGTTTGTTTGGTTATATTATATACACTTGGAATCTCTCCTTATCAGCCGATTTAGACGTTAGTTACTTTTGTTTGAGCCCGTTCAGTACGGCCCTTCTGTCTGTCCTTACGCTCTTAATCAGTTCTTCCCCTGCTTCCTCTCATGGCCACATGGTGTAGTGGTAACTCACTTGCCTTCCTTACCCTAGACGCTCGGATTGAATCCCGGCCACGGTCACCCCCACGAGTGTGTGTTTCACTCACTGGCTTCGCCGTCGTTCTCACTTTATATACTTAGGTATATATATATATATATATATATATATATTTGTAGATGTGGTATATATATATTTGCATAAATATTGCACATTCATATTTTCCTGCACTTGGGTCCTCCTTTCCAAACAGTTTTCCCCCGATCAGTATCCCGTTATCTGGTCGACCCATAAGAGTAGTTTTAAAAGGATTCTGACAAGTCCACCCTAGACTCACCCCTTCCCAAGAGAGATCTGCCCCAATTTCTCCAAAGTAAAGCAAACATTCATCCACCTCGGTTACTTTTACGACCCTTTTTCAACCCTTTTTCGCAGTCGGCCTGGCAGCAGAAAGACAGCCCTAGATTTACGACAGAAGGATTCCAGGTTTTGTTCTAAGAGACAAACTTTAATAATAGTATTAACTTGTTGGGAACAGATCATCTTTTCCTGAATCATTCAATTAAGAAAATATATGAAATTTGCTTCATAATAAGTCTAAACACACCCATATGTATTTAGTTAATTCATACAAAGAGTTTGATCAGGGATATTTTTCATGTCCACATATATAAACGTATGTATATGCATGTTACTGATTTGTCATGTATTTTCATCTCTATTTGGTTAAGGTTTTAGTATAACGATCATTTTTATTTGTAATATGGTCAAGTTGTGCTATACTAATGGTTATGATTAGAAATAACAGCTGTTTTATCTATACGTATCGATCGCTTGGGTTTAATACTTGTTCATACTTATAAAGAACAGAAATGAAGTTGTTATTTAGAATGTACTGTTTCCTACATCTTGTATCGATCGTATTATTATTTGCTTAAAGAATTGCAAATGTATGTGCTGTAGTTAGAATGATTTAACAATGTTCTAGGTTATCAATTCAAGGTGCCTTTGATCATTTGAACCTTACAATGAAGCTCTGCAACTAAACTTGTAACTTTTGGTTATTATGTGATACGTTTAATCACCTTAGATATGTAGGCATATATTTGATCAAAGTTAGAATGTCTGTAGCTCATATGGTGAAATAAGACACAACCACGATAGGAGGGATTTACTGATGATTCGGCTTTTCATTGGCTAAGTCAGGGCAACTCCTTGTGCCCCCGCCTCTGGCCGCCCACGATCCGGAACATACAAAGGAGCACGCGCCAACCGCGTGGGAAGCTAAGCTTCGAGTCTTGCGTGTTTTCTTCTCTTTGTTCGTCTAAGTACTTTATTTTTCGTGTCTTTTAAAGTTGCAGCTTTGTCAGTCTTTTGTTATTCGTTTTGTTCAAGTTTTTGCATTTTATTGTTAAGTTTTTCGTGTCCAGCAGTTCGGTATCGCCGAATTAGAAGATAGTTAAAAGACCAACCAGTCAAGATCTACTTCATGCTCTATCATTCTCATACAATACAAGTTTTCCAAGTTTTTCTTGAAGCTCGTGGTGCTAGAATGTGTTCGACTCCACCTTTATCTGTGGCCAAGATAGAATCAGAGTCGCACGTCCGCAAGTCGAGATCAGAGGCCCCGACCACCAACAGCTGGGAAGAAAGCCAAACCGAAGCGAGGCCCGCAACAGATCTATGACTACAAATTGTAGTCTTAGGTTTGCTACACCTCCTTAGGAGAAAAAAAAGGAGAAATACCTAAGCATTTATTTGTAAGACATTCTAGAGACAAATGAGATGTAATGCGGGTGGAGAGGCAGGAGACACACGCAGGCTAAGGATAGCAGGTAAGGCAACTTTATTAAATAACAAGCTTAACTGGAGTGTACTGATGTGCGGAGCTAAAGACCAGGCAGAGAACCACAAGGCATAGCGGCGTTATGAGATGACAGGCGAGTTTATGAAGGGGAAGGTAGAGGCGAGGAATGAGGCACAGGTGGGTGATTAGTATGACGGAGACGAGGAACGCTGATGAATGCGGGCGTGGGGAGTTGAGCTGGTCGTGGGCGTGACAGTACCCCCTCTCGAAGGACCCGTGCAGGCGGGGGCCCGGGTGGTGCCGGCGGTCGGGGGGCCCGAGGAGGACCTGCGAGGACGGCCGCGAGACCTGGGGGCCAGGCGGTCAGGACGGGCAGTGTGGAATTCCTAAACAAGGAGGGGATCCAGGACGTCCTTGGCATCCACCCAGCAACACTCCTCCGGGCCGTAACCCTCCCAGTCGACCAGATACTGAAGGCGTGAGGCCCGACCGACGGGAGTCAAGGAGGCGGCGGACCGTGTAGGTGGAGGCTTCCCCCAGCACGGCAGGCGGGGGCTGGTCTGCAGGAGACGAGTCAGCCAGTGGCCCGGGGATCCAAGGCTTGAGGAGGGAGACACGGAAGGTAGGGCAGATGCGAAGGTGAGGAGGCAATTCAAGACGGTAGGTAACGGTGTTGAGTTGCTTAACGATTTTAAACGGCCCTAGGTAATGAGGAGAGAATCGCTCGATGCGCTGATGGACCTGGCACCACACCTCTTCGCTACGGCGGAACCAGTCGTCGACGGCCGGGGCGTCAGAAGCAGTGGAGTCCCATGGGACAAAGGGCAGTTGAAAACCCAGGACGCACTGGAAAGGCGTGAGGCCTGTGGCTGAGTGGCGGAGGGAGTTCTGAGCGATCTCGACCCAGGGGAGAAACCGGCTCCAGTCCTGCTGGTTGTGCATGCAGTACGAGTGCAGGAATTTCTTCAGCTCCTGGTTGGAGTGCTCGCATTGGCCGTTTGACTCGGGATGGTAACTAGAGGAGACGCTTACGGATTCACCCAGCTTGTCCATGAACGCTCGCCAGATCGCGGAGGTGAATTGGGGACCCCGGTCCAAGACAATGTCCTCCGGGATGCCAAAGAGGCGGAACACGTATTCGAAGAGACATTGAGCTGTGTGGAGAGCGGAAGGGATCTTGCTCAGCGGGATGAAGCGCACTGCCTGGGAGGAACGGTCGATCACTGAGAGGATGGTGGTGTATCCATCAGAGAGCGAGAGGTCCATGATGAAATCAACCGCGATGTGAGACCAGGGCCATTGCGGAACGAGCAAGAGATGGAGCTGACCTAAAGGGAGAGTGCGTGGGGTCTTGCACTGAGCACAGACGCCGCAGGAAGCCACGAACCGATGGATGTCTCTGCACATGTTTTTCCACCAGTAGCACGCGGCCAGGAGTTGGTGGGTGTGAGTCTCCCCGGGGTGACCACAGCAGAGAGAGACATGGGCCCAGGTGATGAGTCGGTCGCGGAGATCAGGTGGAACGAATTTCCTGCCAGTCGGGCACTCCCGGGGGATGTGCGTCAGGGAAAGGCTGGCATCCAGATCATGCTTGAAGTCCCACTGCACAGCGCCGAGCACGCACGAGGCCGGGAGGATAGGCACGGGTTCCTCAGGAGCGTCTGAGGCGGGATTGAGACTGCGCGAGAGCGCATCAGCTTTAGAATTGTTCGAGCCAGGTCGGTAAGTGATGGTGAATGAGAAGCGAGCAAAGAAGATGGACCAGCGAGCTTGGTATTCAGACGTTTGGCAGAGCGCAGGTATTCCAGGTTTTTGTGGTCAGTGAGAACGGAGAAGGGGTGTTTGGAACCCTCGAGCCAATGTCTCCACTCCTCCAGGGCCAGTTTGATGGCCAGCAGTTCACGGTCAATGACGTCGTAGTTCCTCTCGGCTGGAGTAAGTTTGTGGGAGTAGAAGGCGATGGAATGCAGTTTCGGAGGGTCGCCTAGGCGTTGCGAGAGGACGGCCCCGACACCTACCGAAGACACGTCGACCTCCAGAATGAAGGGGCGTTCTGGGTCAGAGTGCCCCAACACCGGAGCTTGGGTGAAGGCGGACTTGAGGGCGGTGATTGCTCGCTCGGCCTCCGGGGACCAACGGAGAATACGGGGATTGCCCCGCAGGAGTGAGGTGAGGGGGGCCACCGTCCGACTGAAGTTCCGTATGAAACGTCGGTAAAAGTTTGCAAACTCGAGGAAGTGTTGGAGCTCCTTAATCGACTTGGGTATGGGCCACGAGAGGACGGCAGAGACCTTGGAGTCGTCCATAGCCACACCGGAGGGAGAAATGATGTAGCCGAGGTAATGGACGGACTGAGTGTGAAACTCACATTTCTCTGCCTTCACCCGGAGGTGGTGGGAATGGAGCCTCTCCAGAACCAGGCGGACGTGAGCAGTGTGTGCAGCGAAGTCCGGCGAAAAGACCAGGATGTCATCTAGGTAGACCACCACGAAACACCCCAGCATGTCCCGGAGGATGTCATTTACGAAAGTCTGGAAGACCGAGGGGGCGTTGGCCAGGCCGAAAGGCATAACTAAGTACTCGCAGTGACCAGAGCTGGTGCTGAATGCGGTCTTCCACTCGTCCCCCTCCTTCATGCGTATCAGATTATAGGCCTTTCAGAGATTCAGTTTGGTGAACCAGTGAGCGGTGCGAAGTAGCTCGAGGGCTGAGAGCACCAGCGGGAGTGGATAGGCATACCTCCGAGTGATGCGGTTGAGCTGCCGGTAATCAATGGCAGGACGCAGCCCCGAGTCCTTCTTGGGAACGAAGAAGAATCCCACGGAGACCGGCGAGATGGAAGGACGGATGAAGCCAAGGCTCAGGTACTCCGTGATGTAGTCCTTTATGATTTTCTCTTCGGCCAGCGAGAGAGGATATAAGCAAGCTTTAGGCAGAGGCGCGTCGGGTAGAAGCTCTATGGTGCAATCGTAGGATCTGTGAGGAGGGAGACGGGCCGGGGTGCCTTCTCTGAAAATGAGTGCCAGGTCCTGATACTCACTGGGCACGTTGCGAGGAAGAGATGGGGAGTCAGAGACCAAGAGCGAGTTGTCCTGGAGAGCTGGATGGCGTAGGCAGTGTTACTGACACCAAGGGGACCAGCGGATGAGCTCCCGGGTGGACCAAGAGATGAGGGGGTCGTGAAGACGAAGCCAGGGAAGACCCATGATGATGGGATAAGCCAGGGAGGCCACAGGAAACAGAGCGATGGACTCTTCATGGGTGGCGCTGGTGAGCAGGCGCACAGGGACAGTGACACGAGTGAGGAGACCAGAGCCAAGTGGCTGATCGTCCACTGTGGTGATCCGCCGGCCCGTGGGGAGAGGTGTGCAGGGGATCTTCCATTCAGTGACGAGGTGGTCGGCAATGAAGTTCCCCTGGGTGCCGGAATTGATCATGGCTGTAAGGGAGATCTCGGCATGAGCGACTCGTAACAGGACCGGTAATGTGAAAGAGGAGATAAGAGGGGTCGGACTCAGCCGGGGTGTGCGTGCCGTTGGTCTGGCACGCACGGCAGAGGACTCATGAGAGGGGGCGAGGTTGCAGCTGGGGCGGAGGTGACGGTTGGAACCGCAGTAGCAGCAGAGCCCCAGCTCGAAGCGACAGCGACGCTCCTCGGAGGAGAGGTGAGTACCCGCGAACTCCATGACCTCCGGGGCGGCGACTGGTCCCGGGTGGCGAGCGGAGGAGGAGAGCATGGAGCGGTGGAGGGTCGGGTCTGGAGGAGCTGATCCAGGCGGATGGCAAGAGAGATTAGTTCCTCCAGGGTGAGATTGAGGTCGCGCCCTGCCAATTCCCTCCGAAGATCGGGACGCAGACCTTGGTGGAACGCAGAGAGGAGAGCTGGCGAATTCCATCCGCTCTGTGCCGCTAGCGTGCGGAACTGGAGGGCATACTCAGCAGCCGAGCGACAACCTTGGCGCAGATGAAGCAGCAATTCTCCAGCGGAGCGACCCTCGCGAGGGTGTTGGAAAACAGAGCGAAAGGCTGACAGAAAGCGGCCATAGTCCCTCGCCTCGGCCCCCTGTTGGGACCAGACGGCGGTGGCCCAATCCAGGGCGCGGTGCAACAGGAGGGAGATACCCAGAGCAATGCGGGCAGCGTCGGAATCGGGGGGCGAGTGGACGAAGTAGAGCTCGCACTGTAGCAGGAAACCCTCGCATCGTTTCGGGTCTCCATCGTACTTGTTCGGCAGGGCGACCTTGTAGGGCGAGTGCGAGGACGAGGCGCGAGGAGGGCTGGAGGGAAGCGGAACTGAAGCAGGGAGGACCGCGGAAGCTGGGGACGGCGTCAGCTGTGACATGCGCTTGGAAAGCTTGCTAACAGCGGGGACCAGAGTGCCAAGCGAGCGTTGGTTGTCAGCGAGAAGGGTGACGGCACGGGCAACCTCCTCCAGCTGGGCGCGGAGATCGAGGAACTGTTGTTCCAGGCCCGGTTCAGAGCCGGGGTTGGATTCACTAGCCGCTGTCTCCATGTGCGGCTATGCCTACTGTAATGCGGGTGGAGAGGCAGGAGACACTAAGGATGACACTTACTAGGCTAAGGATAGCAGGTAAGTCAACTTTATTAAATAACAAGCTCAACTGGAGAGTGTACTGATGTGCGGAGCTAAAGACCAGAGAACCACGAGGCATAGCGGCGTTATGAGATGACAGGCGAGTTTATGAAGAGGAAGGTAGAGGCGAGGAATGAGGCACAGGTGGGGGATTAGTATGACGGAAACGAGGAACGCTGATGAATGCAGGCGTGGGGAGCTGAGCTGGTCGTGGGCGTGACATGAGAAAAGCCTAAGATTACGGTAATTACGGTATGAGGAGATGCAGTTGGTTCATAGTTTTTATTGTATAAAAAGAATTAGTGCAACTGAATTGTAAACATTTTAACAGCAGTTATACAACAGTGTACACTGTTGTATAACTGTGCACACAAAAAAATGCATACAAACATAAAAATCAATGTTACATAATGTAGAAAACAATATTTGCCAACGTAGTAAATAGTATTAACTAAATGAATAGTAAATACACATAGTAAATAGTGCATAACACTATAACAGTGTGAACACTAAGAGACAAGTTCTTAGAGTGGAATGCCACCAAATTTTCAGTGCATAATTAAATGTCTGAGATAATTTAAATGGTCAGTCACAGGGGTTTGGTATAAAATGCTGAATTCTATAGACAGAGTCAAAATTGTGGTGTTGATAGGAATTAGACGCCCACCTCTAAAAGCTCCCTCACAGAAAGTAAAGTCTAAAATGTATTGTAATCATTTTATTCTGCTCATGGAGGAAGAATATTTAAATAATTTAATTAAAACATTTTTTTTTTTTCGTTTAGATTAAATATTTCCCTTAAATAAACATTACATATTAAAAACTCAGATGACACATGTCGGATCACTGGTGATATTTGGATGAAATGGTTTTATTTGTGTCATAGTCACTGTTGATATAGCTATTTCATTTATTATCCAAAACCATCAATGAACCAACACATGTCTGAGTTTTTAAATATGTAATGATGATGATGGTAAAACAGTGAAGAATTTGAAATAAGTTCTCATTGGACTATTGTGCCTTATAACTCTCTGCATGTTCCCCTCTGCCATTAAAATACAGTTTAAGCCAAAACTTTAAGTCAAGTCAAGTCAAGTAGTTTTATTGTCAATTCTGCATATATCCAAGACATACAGAGAATCGAAAGTACGTTACTCTCTTACCCAAGTTACACAAAAATAATAAATATTAAAGATGGTTAAACTAAACTAAGTGAACTAAACTAAGAATATAATATATGACAATTAACATTTAACAGAAAAGAAAAGACACTACAGACA
>JAJAGP010004768.1:0-43690 GCA_025084515.1 Ancistrus triradiatus
TCCCTTTTTGAGTCTTGGTCCTCCCAAGGTTTCTTCCTAGAACTAGGGAGTTTTTCCTTGCCACTGTCGCCCTAGGCTTGCTCAATTTGGGATTGGACGTAGTTATTAGGAGATAATCTAAACTTGTAAAGTTGCTTTGAGACAATGCTCCATTGTAAAAAGCGCTATATAAATAAATCTGACTTGACTTGACTTGGATATTGTCCAATAAGCTTTCAAGTGGATCTCCCAGTTAGTTAAAAATTAGATAGTTTTAACTCACTGGGAGATTCCCTTGAAGAATAAACCTCTGTTTCTCTTGATTTGATGATTCAGTGATTCAAAATTTGATTTCCAAAACTGCACACAGTCTCTTCGACACAGATAAACCCTTTCCACGATTCTCTGAGTGCTTTTCATTACTTTAGTTTACTTCCCCTTTTGGTCCTTTGTGACTTTATTTATTATTAGTGAGAGGAATCTTAACAGAATGTTGGGGGAATATTACTTTAAAAACAGACACTTCTAAATTATTACATTCCTGTCACTTTTATCAGGTTTGAGTAACGAGGTGCCTTTCCAGTCGAGACTGGCATCAAATTCATTCAGGGGAGGACCATCCGGGGCCACCAAGACCCTGGCCAATGAAAGAGTAGACTTAAAACGTTTAAGATAAAATTTCCAAAGAATGTGTATTATAAAACAATTATATACTTATTGACAAAAATAAGCACCCAAATAGAAATGTCGGATTGCTGCAAAACTCGGCATGCAGTTCTGTCTCAGGTAGCTATGTACATGATTACAGGTGTGGGATGTGTTCTGATTACACACTGGGTCTTGCCACAAGAAGGTATAAAAGTGCTTCCCCTGCTGCCCTAAAAAAGGCTCTCAGAGGCCATGTTTGGGTATGTACCTCTTGGTGAGAGATCCTTGACTGCGAGACATGCCTCTATGATACACTCGAAGACATTTTGCCCAGTTGACAGACTTTGAGAGAGGGTGCATCATTGGACTGAGAGAAGCAGGATATCATAGAGGCCGAATTCCGTGCCATCTAGGCCGTTCTTACCTAGCTGTTAGGAGGTATTGGGAGCAGGGGTTCCGTGAGGGCACACACACACACAGAACAAGCTCCAGACTAGACATCGTTTTTCATCACCTTTTGTTTGCAGTGGTGTCATGGACTGCTATGGACTGGAACCATATCATCTGTTTGGGCTCCGATGACGGTCAGGTTACATATATCGTCATTGCTTTCATACAGCTCATTCAATTCCAACAACTCCTTCTTGATGAGTTATTTTTTGTCAGTGAGTGTACATTGTGCTTTTCATTTTAAAATCCCTTTCTACACTTTCTTTCTTTCTTCACTTATGACAAAATCATTTAAAACATTTGGAATTCACTTCTAGATTTTCTGCTGAATGCTTACATCCTACTTTCATGAAACATTTACAAACACTAAATAATTTCTCATAGCCTTAATATGAATATGAATGTTTTATGATTTTTGAGTATTCATTCTTACCATACTGGTTTTGAAATAGAGGCTATCAGAAGTGACAACAGTCTACTACATTAGCAGTTTAAATATTTTAATTTCATATAGCAATTCCAATCACTGACATTAATACATAATAACAAACAGAGGATTCATGCTTAAGTGTCCCTTTTTACCCTGTGTCCCACTTTTCGATTTTCACCAAATATTCCAGATAAGACATAATAGACCCTGCATAATAAAACGTATAATTGTTTCACTTAAACATTCTGAATGATATTCAACAGTAGTCATAATAAACATTAATTTATAAAGTCAAAAGAGTGAATAATTTCAGTACAAAAACACACAATTTTGTGTGTTTGCCAGTTACAGATGTTTTCGTGTACTTGGTCTTGTGTGCGTGGTAGGGCTGTTTCTGGTTCACTGTTTTTGGGTTTATTTCTTAGTATCAGTGTCCATTTGGCAAACATGATTGTGGCTATAGTTTGCATGTGGGTCACTTCCAAGACAAATTAATTTCACCAACATTCAAGTAGTATAGTTATTTATATATATATATTGTATGCTAAACTTGGTAGTAGGGTGGCATGGTGGGTAACACTGTCACCTCACAGCAAGAAGGTCGTGGGTTTTCAATCCCAGAGTGTAGGGATTTGGGTCCTTTTCTGTGTGGAGTTTGCATGTCCTCCCCCGTCCGAGTGGATTTTACTCTGGGTAGTCAGGTTTCCCTCCCCAGTCAAATAACATGCATTAGAATTAACTGGATTATGCTACAGTGGGCCCATGTATTGTATGACTGTGAGATTGTGTGTTCCCTCTGACTGGACTGGATCCCTGTCTAGGGTTGTTCTTGCCTTGTGCCCTATGCTGCCGATAAACCCTCGGCTCTCCCACGACCCAGGATTAAACGGATTAAAAGCAAATGAAGCCCTAACCTTTGTAGCATCCACACCGCATCAATATCAGATCTTTTAAAACATAAAAATCCACATATGCACTTTCATATAAAAATACAAAAATGTGCGCAATTGTTTTGCTACTATTTGAATAAAGGAGCAAAAAAGCTTTATGAAAGTAAATGATAGTATGTTAACAACTTTTGCTGTACAGTATAAGGAAACATACACACATTATTTATAACTTAAATAACTTAGGTTCTTGGTCTTTGTATTGGAGTAATAATGTTTGCTCGCTATTACGCATTGAGGTATTGATGAAATCTGTAGGTTCCCAGAGATGTGTAACTATTAGTGCTGACCGAATCACTCTGATGTCATTGAGAGAAGTTCCTCAGTCTTGATTAAGCCTTGGTTGTACAGCTGGATTTTATGTTTCAGTCTTCTTTTAGCTGGATTCTCAACAGCACTCAGTAAGGACTGGCTTCTGTCACCTACAACATTAAAAAGATGATTAACACATGCTCTGGACATTGTGTAAAACCAGCCACATATAAAATCAATTTAGTCTCCAGTGCTTTTTTTCCAGTATGTTCTCCTCCATACTTGTAGTGCATAAAAAACTAACGTGGATGTCTAGCTATACTAAAAAAAAAAAACAATAAACCTGTTTGTATAATGAAAACGCAATCATATAAGCTCAGATGTGGACTGTGGTAGCCTAGCGGTTAAGGTACTGGACTATGAACCAGAAGATCCAGAGTTCAAATCCCACCACTAAGTGCTAAGCTGCCACTGTTGGGTCCTTTAGCAAGACCCTTAACCCACAATTGCTTGGATTGTAAGAGTGTACTAATTGTAAGTCGCTCTGGATAAGGGCGTCTGCTAAATGCTGTAAATGTAAAAGATGCCTGTCTGTCAAAAATATTTGTCTGTCCAAACATGTGTGACTGTAATTCAAAGAAAGTACAAGCATTACACAACAAGCTGGTTGAAACCCACGCAACCAGCGTCACAACCGTCCCTGGTAGGGATTGCAGCAAATGTTTTCAAATGAAATATTTCTACATGGAAGGTTTATCCAGTGCTTTCCACAAAAAGTTCGAGTTATGATTTTAACACCCTTATTATTTAACAGCCTTTCCATGTAATTTATTTAGAAATGTAACATTTATAGTGACTTGTGGTTCCACCCATTGAAACACAGAGGACTCCATATTTATTAAGGTAAGTGAGCAATTACCCACAAATGCTTTCTTGGCTATGGTCACAGAGGCTCTAGTACCTATCCTTGGGGAACACAGGGTGCAGACGTGCGTCCATGACAGGACTAGTTAGGGGTCGATGTTGCAGCACCTAGGGATGATCCCCTGCCCGAGCGACTATGAAAACCCATGTTTGGTGAATCCTGTCATGTGTCATGTCAACACACGTGGACTGAGGCACGTTCTGTGAGGCATGTTCTTTCCATAGAAGAAGTTGTTGGAAAGCAGGCCATGCTCACAGAGGGAATGTGGGGATTGGAAGTTTAAATTGGGGAGGAGGAAGCAATTCCTTGCATAATTTTACTGCTTTGTTCATGTTTGCATGTGTTTGTACACACAAATGTACGTAGTAAATCAAAGCCTTTCTGTAGAACACATACAAGTTTATGGTACCAAGATGTTAGAGTTATTACTACATACCTTGATGGGTAAATGATGGATTGTCTGTAAAGCCATTGACCCAGCAATCCTCACAGCCCATTTCTGCTCCAGACACACAGCTGCACTCCACTGGCCAGCTGCTGTACAGATCCACTACAGGCTTGCAGTCCGTCTGCAGGTTCCCTGCAGCTGTAGGCTCTATCCCGCTGGTGGTGACAGAACTACTGGATTGACAAATCCTCTGTTTCTCAGCGCTCAATAAAGTGCCCTCTGACTGGCTGCACTCATGATGTTCTGGCTGGTTGGGAGGTTGAGGTTTCTCTAATTCTTCATCCTCTGTAGGCAGACTGGAGTTAATCCCTTGGCTGTCACGGACAGGAGGTAAGGCCTTGTCATCCAGGGTATGTGGCTGGTCCACTGGAGGGAACGGCAAAGGAAGACACTCACTGAGCTTCTGTAGCACCTACGGGACACAACATAGTGATGTAGTAGGAGACACAATATTTTCAATATTGTAAGCATGGCAGGGACTGCACAATTTTGGAAAAGTTGTCTCAATAAATATGTATACAATTTGCCAAAATAAGATGAATACAGGGTCTGCATACACAGGGATACATGATGTGCAAATTCTATTCTGTTGCCCTCAGAAATCAAAAGGCTAGAGTCTTGGACTAGAGACTGTCCTAACTTGGTTGATGTGTTTAGAGATTTTTTGTGCCAGTACTACTTGTAACACTACTTACTTGTAAAAAGCTGTAAATTGTGTTTGTAAATGTATGTGCCTGTCCTACTGTAGGTAGTTCTGCTCTGTTTGTCCCCCCACTGCCTGTATATTCTCCCTAACCTATAACTATACAGACTGGTTCACATTCACTCATGGGTGGCACGGTGGCGCAGAGGTTAGTGCGGTCGTATCACAGCTCCAGCGTCCTGGTTCGATCCTGACCTCAGACTCCCCCTGTGTGGAGTTTGCATATCATTCGGTGCTCCGGTTTCCTCCCTCGTTCCAAAAATGTTAAGGCAATTGACAATTCTAAAGTGCTGTTTGTGTGTGTGTGTCTGTGTACGAGTGTGTGTGCCTTATGATGGATTCGCACCCTATCTAGGGTTGATCCTATGTTGCCTTATGGTGCCCTATGTCGCCAGCTAGGCACCGGCTTTCCCATGAGCCCAACCAGGATTAATCGGATAGGAAAATGAATGAATGGTCTCTGATTCATCTGGCTGATCTTGCTTGTTTTTTGTAATACTGCCTATCAATGCATTTTTGACTTTTGTCAAAAAAAAGTGTCCGGGCCGTCATACCATCATTTTAACTGTTACTGCTTTCTAGTAGGCCAGGTCATTAACTGATGGTAGCATTCATTTACTTCATTTACTTAACATTTGAATGAGTTTTTTTGTTAAAATACCTTATATTTATATTACAGTAGCACAAAAAGACTGTGTCTATGGTAACGTCCAGTCAAAGCCCATTTCAGTCAACAATGTGATGTGGTTGTTAAATGGTGCATTCATGTAATACAGAACTATTTTGAAATGCACTCCCTCTCATGATTGGTTACATTTCAGTGTTGGACGATTGTTTAAATGATTAGATGTAATTACACTTGTAACCAGTCAGAGAGCATGCAGGAAGTAGATTCTCTGTTAGTGATGTATCATTATATGTGAAAAAGACCTGTCTATAAAGTAACTGCAACAAATTTGATTGTGAAGAAAATGCAATAAGTTCCTACATACAGTGGGGCAAAAAAGTATTTAGTCAGCCACTGATTGTGCAAGTTCTCCTACTTAGAAAGATGAGAGAGGTCTGTCATTTTCATCATAGGTACACTTCAACTATGACAGACAAAATGAGAAAAAAATCACATTGTAGGTAATGTGCAGGCACTGCTGGTCTGTACATCATACCCAGACCCCACCTTGTGGAGCACTGGATTCAGGAGTCTTTGGTGAGGCGGAAACACACCAGTTTATGCAACATTCCCACAATTTCTGAACTTTTATAAAACTGTGCAAGGGACCAAAACGCAACCAACAGACCTCACCTTGCCAGAGGTGGAACACAAACAAGGGGGTTTCATCACTGTGAACCAGGTGTACAATAACTTCTCCACATTTGTTTCGTAAGCCAAAAAGTTGGTATAAGCTGGCTGACACTGCATAAAGGTCCAGGTGTGAGGACCTGGCACCTCAGTCCAAGTACACGTGGGTTGCTGGCACACTTGACAGTTCAGTTACACTCTGTACAGTATCTGGATATGTGTTTCCCAGTGAAAAGGGGTATTAATACTCCTTTTGTTGGGGTGCCCCCACATTACATTCATTTGTACTGCATTTATTGCATATTTTCACACTGTACAATACAAAAACATCTAGAGCACCATTTTGAAAACAGTCTGGCATTACACCATTCTCTTCCTACTGTGTGTGTGAGAGTACTTACAGCCTCCATGCTGGGTCTGGCTCGGGCTCGACTGCTTGTACACTCCAGTCCCAGGCGTAGCAGACAGATAGCTTCTGCAGGGGGCCAGCATCCTGCTCTGCAGTCCACAAAACGCAGACAGGCATCCACACTGCCCTTTTCTTCTGCCTCCAAATTCAGCACATCTTTCTACCAGAATGTAGAATTATATTAATAACTGTCTGCCAAGAGTGTTATGGAGTCAGAGAAAACCTCATCACCCAGAGTTCTTACCAGTAATGTATGCTTTGGTACCTCCTGCATCACTTTCTGTCCCGTGCATGTCTCCAGAATGACCTGGAAGCATATACATATTTACAATGTATCACACTTAAAATCTGTTTTTGTGTGTGTCTAATAATACTGTTAAGCTGAATGATAAATGAACACATGGTGGTTTTAGTCACATGGTGGAGCTCAATAACCATCCACCCCGTGATGCAGTTAGCAAATTTTTAACCAAAAAGCTTTCTAAACCAAGGCTATTGGAAAATGCGCTGATCTGAGGAACACTGTATCTTTAAAATGTTCTGGAACCTCTGTTTGGAGCCAGTCTCCAGATGATACAAGAAACTGCTTTATATACAACTATAAGTAACAAAACATTATTGTACAGTGAGCATCACATAAGGATATGGCAATATCAGGTCACACTTTACATAAGATGTACAACAAATACACAGGTACTGTTGCATAATGATGATAGGATCAGCAGTTTTATCAGAAATGAGCTGAAACCAGCAGTTTTGAAGTTCAAAACAAACATAGCCCCTATCTTTAGTGTACCAACCAGAGCTATAAGATGAAAACACGCAAACACACACTGCTAGATCGGCTAGAATGTGTAAGCACTAGCGCAAGGTGAGGCAACTACTGTCACATATATTGTTACCCAGAAATGTAATGGAAATTACCAAGATTCTGTAGTGTCAACACAAGCCAAAGTATCCAATCTGACCCAGTAATTTACTAGGACTTATTGATTTGGGAAATTACCAGAAGGTTCTCGTGTAAACAATAGATTACCAGAAAACCACAGACACCTTTTTGGTTCGCCTAAAAACGTGCAAACTGTGTAAAATTAAAGGGCTTTTAGGACCCAATTGCAGTTAGCTCCAGATGGAAGGGGTGAAACAAAAGTAAAATAAATAATAAGAGACTAAATAAAAGGGATGTGTGTGTGGGGATACATGCACACACACACACACACACAAACACTACGAATGGCGGCACTCGAGCATGCTCTTAAATAGTAGAGCTCACAGGTGTCGCTGATGCCGTGGTGCGATGATATAGGGCAGAGCTCATTAAAGGCCGCGGTAAAAACCGAGGTCTGCTCCAAGATATCGAGCAGTCAAGGATTTGACCGACCCATAGTGACCACTTGGACCGGGGAGGTGTCTACTGTGGCAGATACGGCCCACAATGCAGTCCATATTGGCCGGAAAATGGCAAGGACTGCTGTGATGAACCCAGGAGGGCAGCGATGAGTGGCCAGACGAACCTCCCCACTCCCTGGCTCTCTGTTTGAGGTGAGCGTCTGTCCGAATGGCCAGTCATACAGACCGGTGAGGGAGGAGTGGGGGTCGAGCCTGAACAGTTCTTCCTGGAGCTTGTCTCTTCAGCCCTTCTTGAAAAGGGCCATGAGAGGGGGGGTCATTCCAGCTGGACACTGTGGCCACAGAGTGGAACTCAGCCACGGGACCCTGGGTGATGTAAAAAATGCATCG
Source organism: Ancistrus triradiatus (assembly GCA_025084515.1). Lineage (NCBI taxonomy): Eukaryota > Metazoa > Chordata > Actinopteri > Siluriformes > Loricariidae > Ancistrus > Ancistrus triradiatus. Next base: position 8,229 of record JAJAGP010004768.1, read on the forward strand.
CGGCTCAACAGGCCACATCTGTGGGTGGGGGTCCACCATAGTGCCGGGCAGAAGCAGACTAGAGTAAGTTCAAGCTGGACGTCGATGCCTCCTGCGGTGACTGGGGGCCTCCATACTGGAGGTCCAGCAGCTAACACTGGGTCCAGTTACTGGCCGCACCCTTCTGTTATGGTTCGCCTAAAAAACGTGTGAACCGTGTAAAATAAAAGGGCTTTTAGGACCCAATTGCAGTTAGCCCCAGATGGAATTGTTGAACCAAAAAGTAAAATAAATAATAAGAAACTAAATAAAAGGGAAGTGTGTGGGGGGATACGCGCACACACACACACACACACACAAGCGCTGACATAGCTGTGCCTGATTAGGCTGGCAGCTGGGGCTGGAACCCTGATCGGTGGTGTTAGTGTACAGAACGATAGCGTGATAGAACAGGAAGAACAGAAACGTCGAAACAAATGAGCTGATGGCGAGCGTGGGGAGAAGAATGTATAAAAAGCAAACGCTCTTAAAAAAACAGAGCGAACGCCCTCTCTGAGCTGCATGCATAAAAGGGAAGTGTGTGTGTAGGAGGATATGCGTGCACACACAAGCGATAACAAAGACGCGCCTGATTAGGCTGGCAGCTAGGGATGGAACCCTGATCGGTTTGATGTTTCAGGGTCCAGCAACTTCTATTCGTCATACCACGAGCGGGCTGCTAATAAGATGGCGAGGCTAAACTTTAATTTATAAAAAACGAATAAAAACGACAAAAAAACAAAAAACAAAAAATAATACCCACAATTAGTAAAAATAAACAGGGGGGAACAGAATTCCGAAACAAATGTGCTGATGTGCGGGGAAAAGAAGGTATAAAAATAACATGCTCTTAAAGAACAGAGCAAACACTCTCTCTGACGTGCTGTGGCATATGCCTCGGGGATTCCCCAGAATTTCAGAGGCCACATGAAGCGTGTCACGGATCTGGAAATGGCGGCACGATACGGATGCGGAAAACGAAGAATGGGACTAAAAAATTGGCGCCATTCCTCGGAAACAGAAGAGTGAGCGGGGTCTAAGCCTGCCGCTCGTACACAGGGCAAATAAGCCCAAATGGGAGGCGGCTATGGTGATGGGAAAAGAGGGGGGCTGCAGTCGCTGCAGCAAGCAAGCCTAAAGCCACACAGGGCGACGGAGAGACCGCCTAAGGGAGCGAGGGAGGGGGTGAGCCACAGGTAAACTGTCCCTACTCTAGCCAACTACGCCCTGAAATCACCTCCGGTCTCCTGACCGTATGCTAACTACCATTTTCCCTATAAGCCACTGAAACCCCCAGTGAACGCGACAACACCAAGGGGATGGGTGAGGTCTCGGAGCCTAAGACGTAGCGTCCCTAAGCAAAGGCGAACCCACATAGATGCTACGAATGATGGCAGAAGTGCAAGGGTGCGGCACCTGACTGAGCTCGAGCATGCTCTTAAATAGTAGAGCTCACAGGTGTCGCTGATGCCACAATCCGGTCCCTGCGTGTCCAACAAGCCGATAAGTGAGTCGACACTGCCCTCTAGCGTTGGGAGAAAGACTCCTGATAAGCCTATCGTGGTGTCTTAACTGTAAGAACAAAAAACGTACTATACGTCTGAAAACACCTGTCTGCCAGGACCGGTGCATCATGTAATCCTAGATATTATATATTTCTTATATTTATATATTATTTAGCAGATAATGCACACTCAAAAGTGCTCAAAAGATTGCCTACACTTTGAGAGAAAACGAAAAAGCTAAATGCAATACATGTGCAAAGTTGATCTGTTGTAAAGCAGGTTGAACCTCCAACAATGCAAAAGATCTAAACCAATATCACCAGCACGATACTGAGTTTCAGCATGTATCAAAGGTGGTCACCTAGCCCAAATGCTGGATTAGAGAGTCTACAAAGCACATTGTGAACAAAGCTTAACATGGCTTAGTGTATTAAAACAATGGCACAGGAACACCAAACTTCTCTTACTTACATCTAGTCATAAGTAAACACTTCTGCTGAAATGATGAACTTGTAGCCCAAAAGAAAAGTAATCATTGTTACATTAAGCTTTGTTCTTCCCATTTAAACCTGTAAGGAAAAAGCTTAACATGGCTTAATGCATTAAAACAATGACCTAGAAAAATAAAGTAATCATTTTTATGTTCAGCTCTTTTTTTCTTCCCATTTAAACCTGTGATAAATAAAAAGCTTAAAGTAAAAATGATTACTTTCCCTTTGGACTTCCCTTTCGTTATTTCATCAGTAGAGAGTACAGTGGTGCTTGAAAGTTTGTGAACCAAGAACATTTCTGCTGGTCTGCAGTTTGCTAAAGATCACGTGGACAAGCCAGAAGGCTATTGAAAGAATGTTTTGTGGACGGATGAGACCAAAATAGAACTTTTTGCTTTAAAAGAAAAGCGTTATGTTTGGAGAAAGGAAAACACTGCATTCCAGCATAAGAACCTTATCCCATCTGTGAAGCATGGTGGTGGTAGTATCATGGTTTGGGCCTGTTTTGCTACATCTGGGCCAGGACGGCTTGCCATCATTGATGGAACAATGAATTCTGAATGATATCAGAGAATTCTAAAAAGGAAAAACATATCAGGACACATCTGTCCCCATGAACTGAATATTCTCAAGAGAAAGGTGGGTCAGGCAGCAACGGGACAGCGACCCTAAGCACACAAGTCGTTCTACCAAAGAATGGTTTTTTTTTTTTAAAGAAAGAATAAAGTTTTCATGTTTTGGAATGGGCCAAGTTTCCAAAGTCCTGACCTTTTATCCAATCAAAATATTGTGGAAGAGACCCTGAAAAGTGAGCAGTTATAATGTGAGGAGGGGACCCACCAACATCCCAGAGCTGAAGCTGTTTCTGTACGGAGGAATGAGCTAAAAAAAATTCCTCCAAGCCGGGTGTGCAGGAGCTGATCAACAGTTACCAGGAAAAACGTTTTTTAGGTTGCAGTTATTGCTGCACAGGGGGGTCACCACAGATACCAGAAACTACTGAAAGCAGAGGTGTCACATACTTTTTTCCACTCACTAATATGTAATATTGGATCATTTTTCCGCAATAAATCATGATGAAAAGTATAAAATATTTGACTCTCATTTGTTTAAAAACTGGGTTTCTCTTATCTACTTTTATCTACTTTATCTTAAATCGACTTTTAAGGATTTGTGTGAAAATCTGATGATGTTTAGGTCATATTTATGGGCAGAAAATATAGAAAATTCTAAAGGGGTTTCACAAACTTCTTTCACATTCAGCACCACTGTACTTATGACCAGTTAGTAAAAACCTGAGAGAAGAAGTTTAGTTGTTTCTAAGCTGTTTGGTGTAGTACATTAAACCACTTTAAATATTGGAAAGACATTTCTCAGCAACAGAGAGCACTTACCACTGAGATACGTTTGGTTTTGATCCTAGGTCATTGTGTTTATAACATTCATTCAGCCACTCTTAAGCTTTGTTCACGTTTAGTGTTTTAGACTCTCTCACTTAGTTCATGCTCCACAGACAGTGCTAGTACGATGCTAGCATATCAGTAAGAGGCCACAGGTCTTGACACCCCTTTCTTGTTAGCCAATGAAAGGCTAAATAAAAATTCTTGAATCTGTCATATTATTTTGAAATATAAAAAAAATCCAGTTTATTCTTCACACCTAAACATTTGCTACATTTATTTTTTCACATTTCACCCTTTTGGAATCGATGAGAAAGAATTGTGGTGGAATCAGAATCGATAAAATGCAAATGCAAATGCTACCCAACCCTGCAACTTAACCCTCTAAGCTTCAGTGCCCACCAGTCATATTGATATAGCAGAATTAATGTGACTGTACCTGTGCACCCTTACAAATGTGTGCAACACAAACAGAAGGGCCATGGACTCACCGTGCCAAAGCTGTAAATGTCTAACTTGACAGACAATTTCCCATCACGTATATATTCTTCTGGTAAATATGCCAGGTTGCTGCAGGAGGCTGTATTCATGGTTATTGTGCAGCTCTGGTTAACAGAGTGGGGTCTCAGACGAGCCATTCCAAAGTCAGACAGCTTGGGCTCCAAACGCTCATCTAGCAGGATATTTGAACTGCCAACAGAGTACAGTTAAGGGTTTGAACTGAAAAGCCAGTTGATGGCTGATGGCAATGTAATGCATTCACTGATACCTTGTGATGTTGCCACAGATAACCATGCATGGCTGGGCTGTGTGGAGGTGGTACACTGCCTTTGCTGTGCCTTTGATGATGTTAAGCCTCTCCTGCCAGGACAGAGGTCTCTCAGCTTCCTGCGTAAGAAAGGACAGAAATGCTCATTCTGATCTGACCCACTGCACCTTATGGTTCAGATAGTCAAAAGCTCAAAATATAATCAGGAAATCTAAAAACCTTCTCATGAACAAAAAGTCATTCACATGCTGGGTATGTACAATACTGAGAGTTATAATACAAATGTATGTTCAATTCCCTCTACCTGTGTGGAGTTTGCATGTTTTTGTCCGTATATGCCCTGCAAAGGACTGGCACCATGTATTGTTTTGGTTCTCATTAGGGTCTTAGGCCCTAGCTCCTCACGATCCTGAACTGAATTGAGTGGATGTGAAAGTGAAGAAATGTAAAATTATAATAATTTCCCATGCTGTAGTCACTTGGTCACTCCATTTTCTACCAGTGGAACTGCACGCAACAGTCTTGAACAGACTAGATATAAATTTCATTCATTCATTGTAATATCCGCATGATCCTAGTCAGGGTTGTGGGAATGCTGGTGCCTAGCTGGCTGGAACAACCCTAGACAGGACACCAATCCATCATACACTCACACTGATGGCACTTTAGAAACACCAATTAACCTAAAATGCTTGTCTTTGAAATGTGAAAGGAAACCGGAGTACCCGGAGTAAACCCACATGAACATGGGGAGGACATGCAGACTCCACACAGACACAGCCCAGAGTCAGGATCGAACCGGAGATCTCAGAGCTGTGAGGTTTTAGTGCTAACCACTGCACCACCATATATAAATTTCACTACATGTGAAAATCCTTCACTAAATCAATTTACAACAAAATTATTTTATATAACCTGCTGCCATTTGTTTTGCCATTATTTTTCCGTCTTTCAAACAAATATTTGTTCTTTCTATATGTCTGTGTATCGTCCTACTCGTTTTCCTAAGCCTCACCACACGCATTTCAGTGTACAAATGTATGGACATATAGTGCACAATACAAATAAAGAAAAAGACTTCGACTTTGACCTTGACTTTGATACTACAAACTCATGACTGGACAGTAAACTAATAGTCTGTGCTATCTAATTACTGACTGACTCAGGGTTTCCCATGATCAGATTACTTAAGTGCTTGCACGCTTGGGCAGTGAATTATTGAAAATGTTACGTACAGTAGGTGGAGTAATACATTTCCTTTGTTTGCAAACAATTTGCAAACCTACAGGGCCATGAAGGTTTGGATTTTTTTCTCCCTTAATAATAAACACCCTCATTTAAAAACTGCATTTTGTGTTCAGTAAGTATTGTAAGTATTGCCGTTCCAATCTGAGGTTTGACGTGAAGATTACCTTCTCACATGATTGGCCACATGACATATCTGCATTACTGGGCAAGTGTACAAGTGTCCTCAGTAAAGTCGCTGATGGTAGTACATACAGTCAGAATATCAGAAAATGCTTCAGATAATGAATAACAGGAATCTCCTTCCATTATTTAATATCGGAAACTCTTAGTGGGCTAAAATGAAAGTGTGAATTATGGTGAAACTCTGAAAGAGTGAATAAGGTCTTGTCTTGGCCACACCCAATGTGACACTGAGAAACAGTTCCCTGGATAAAAATGCTTTGTTGATGCAAGAGGTCAGAGGAGAATGGCCAGACTAGTTTGACCTGATAGAGAGGCAACAATATCTCAAATAACCAACTGAGGTTTGCAGAAGAGCATCTCTGAATGCTCAACACATCAAACCTTGAAGCAGATGGTCTACAGCAGCAGAAGACCAAAGTGGGTGCCACTCCAGTCATGTGAGAACAGGCAACATGGCAACAATTCACACCAATATTGGACAAAAGAAGATGCGAAAAAATTTTGCCTGGTCTGACAAGTCACAATTTTTGCTAAGACAATCGGATGGTAGGGTCAAAATGTGCCATAAACAACATGAAAGCATGGATCCATCCCGCCTAAACAGTTCAGGCTGGTGGTGGTGCTGTAATGGTGTGGGTGATATTCTTCTGTGGCCCATTATTACCAATTGAGCATTGTTTACAAGTCTAATATATAACCTGTGATCTTGACTGAGTAATGTACTCACCTCAATGTGCAGCCTATGAAACAGTGATCCATTAGGTAGAAATGGGCAGACCAAACAGTAGTGTTCCCCCTCTGAAAAGCTGCCCCAAAGCTCCAGAATGTTAGGATGCTCATTCCTGCCAAATTAGAATCCAATAAACCTTTTAGTACCTATTATAAGGTTGACATGAAAGCACCTAATTATTAGATGATAGGTTTTTGTTTATTAAATCAAAAACATCAGCAAGTGACAGAACAATGCATGCAGGTAACAAACTAGCACTGCCAGAACTTACAGCTGTAGAACTTCAATCTCTGTTTTAAACTTCTCCCACAAACTCTTCCAAGACTTTTTATTTCCCTGTGTTGAGAATGATTGTGAGATAGACATTTAGACGGCTAACACTGTACAATGTTGTATCCAAATTAAATATTAAATGTGTTTTAACTATGTTTTATTTTTGATGTAAGAACAGACATTCACCTTGTGTTACAAATCTACATCTTACTTAGTTAGGTCCTCAATTACAGTTATCTAAGACATTGTGATCACATGTAGATACAATGGAAGGATGTGAATAACCTCTTTACAGTAGAATGATTTCACATTTTTCTGGAATATTCCTAAGTGTAGACTTACTGTCAAATTCGTATTTATTAGGTCAGTGTACCTGCTTAAAAACCTTCGCAGCAAAGATTTTGTTCCCCCATCTTCCCTGGTAAATCTCTGCAAATGAGTTGTCCCCAATTTTCAAGTCCTGATGGAAGTTCCTGGTTCCCTCTATGACTTCTGAATAAGTGATCAAAGCCTTCTGCCTTGTGCCTACGATGAATTAATAAACATTTTGGATTAGAAAGATGATATGAAGAAACTCATACCGTTATAGCTAATATCTCTTATCTAACGTATCAACCTATTAGAGCTCACTCATGCATCTGACTCTGTAACTGTGTCCTTTTTATTTACATATATACACACACTTTAAATGGTCCTAAAGACAATATTATTATAATTTTTTTTTTTTAAACAGACTTTAGTTACTAATCTACCACAATTCACCTGGCTCATGTTTTGGCCTGGTCAGAATGCAGATTTGAGCATTGTTGAATACTTGGTCTCACATTAAAGACAAACCAACTGGAAAACACTTTAACTACTCTTCAACTGTTTGAAGCCATTGATCCCAGATGTATATATCTATACATACTCATTGACAGACAATAATGCACCCGAATAGAAATGTCGGCATGCAGTTCAGTCTCAGGTAGATATGTACATGATTACAGGTATGGTCGGATTAGACACTTGGTCTTGTCACAACAGGACGTAAAAGTGCTTCCCCAACTGCCCTATAAAAAGGATCTCAGAGACTACTTTTAGGGACTGTGGTGGCCTAGCGGTTAAGGTACTGGACTATGGACCGTAAGGTCCAGGGTTCAAATCCCACCTCTGCCAAGCTGCCACTGTTGGGTCCTTGAGCAAGGCCCTTAACCCACAATTGCTTGGATTGTATGACTGTATGAATTGTAAGTCGCTCTTGATAAGGGCCTCTGCTAAATGACATAAATGTAAATGTACTTTTGGATAGCGTCCCTCTTGGTGAGAGATTGCTGACTGCTAGACATGCCTCTACAACACACTCCAAAACATTTTGCCCAGCTGACAGACTTTGAGAGGGGGTGAATCATGGACTGGAACTGTATTGTCTTTAGAGACAAATCCTGCTTCTGTTTGGGATCAGACGACAGTCGTGTTTGACTATGGAGGCCTTGTGGCGCTTCAGTCCTGCCTTTACTGTGGAGTAACACACTGCTGGTGTGATAAATGAGGATTTGCATGCCCAGGTGCAACATATGTGGGGAAATGTGCTACAGGATACCATACCAAACCTGTTTGCCTTCAATGCCCAACCATATTTCATCTTGTATCCAGGCTAGAAGCAGCCTACCAGGGTAACTAGAGCCTCCTTTCAATTGTACAGTTTTTCTTTCCGCTCTAATATTGTCACTTACATACATCTTCATTACATTCACACGTAAAGTGTCATTTTATTCCAACAACTCCTTCTTGGTGCATCATTTTTTGTCTATGAGTATATGCATGGATGGATGGATGGAGGGATGGATGGATGGATGGATGGACATGCACAAAGACCAATCACAAACAAACTTTTTGGTATTAATGTTATACCCCTATATAAGTACGATAGTTTCTTTAGAAGCATGTGATACATTGCTATAAGTTCAAATTGCTATAAGTGATCAAAACGTACACTTAATATATTCAACACCAAATATGATTTAAAAAATCGAATTATGAAGTCGATAATGTTTAATTAGTTGTAGAGCCAAAATCATTACTGATTTGATTTGATTAGATTAGAATTAGCATGCACAGTTGGTTAACCTACCTTGATCAAACACACAGTCACTATGAGGGACTGAAGCCGGACTCAATTCTTCACTGGAAGTCTGAGGCTGCATCAAAGCACATGACAAGCAAGTCATGTAATGTCTTTTCTGAAAATGTCATGAGAATGTCCACAGTAATTTGGGGAACTCTCACCACCATTACATACCTTACAACAGTTGAAGCTTGAAGAAGGACTTGGCACGTTTCTGTTGGAGTCTAGAAAAGAACCACATAAACAAATTAATCTGACATTAATTCAAATGTAGTCAGTTTTGGCAGAAATGATCTTGTTTTCATCCTTTTGTGTATTACTGGTTGCATTATTGGAGGGAATATTTGGTCGGACTGGGCTGAACTGAGTTAAGCACCACATTGTAAGCACACACTGTCTGTAGGGTTCCCATGACATCCGATATGATATGATATGATAACGCAAAAACAGGAAATATTCGTACTAAACAAACAGCACAGAAACAGCTATATATTGCAGTTTTACAGCTGCAGTATTAAAAAGAGGAAGAGGATCTATATAAGTACTTACAGTGCAGAAGTGAAACACAAACAAAGCCTTAAAGCATTGCCATGACAAATAAGGACTACACAAAGGTATTTTTCCTATGAATGACAAAGTCAAGCCACACGAGCTGACTTTAGCGTTCCTCTTTCTTTTCTTACATTCATACGCATACACCTAAATTAATCACGTCAGTGCTCAGGCAGAACTGCAGACGAATGCATACTATGCACATGCATGTCAGAATAGGACATGACAGACCCACTGGTAGACCCACTGCTAGTCCCACATAGACATGACTGGCTGTGTCTGACGGAGGGGAATCGTCCCCCAGTGCTGCAGTGGTGATCCCCTGAGATGGACTGACTCCAGGTTACTTGCTAGCCAACACCCTGTGAGGTCTGCGCACTGTGTCCCTAACCAGGATAAGGGGTTAAAATGGGAACATAAAGTTGGGATGTACATAAGAGGAAAACACACATATAGAAGTGAATGAAACACCGATGCTTAGAGACAACAATAGAAGAACACATACACACCTCACAATTCATCATAATAATGACATTATATTGACGCAGCCCACAGGATGTGGAAACCAAACAGATAGATACAGACCCACATAGACGCAGGCCTGTATTACCAAATGGAACCACAAAACACATACAGGTGGTTGTCACAGTGTGGTCTGTGGACCACCTGAAGCCTGCAAGGTGTAACCACAGAGAATGCAATATTTATATACTACATTCCACTGGCATCACATTGGTGACGAAAGTTGTTATAGAGTAGTTTGTTTATTGTTATTTTGCCTGATTGATACAAAACTGCCAGTCATACCATTGAGTTTCTCACTGGAAGTTCCAAGTTTCACTCATCTAAGAAGTAATTAATACTATAAAGTCCAATTGTGTATCTAGCCAAACTAATAAAATGTTTGCAACATGGAGGGAGTCCTGGTCTGTACAAAATATTTCTACATTTTAGAACAACGGAAATCTTGGGTCCTATTAAAAGCTCGATAAAATGAATCTGCAATCTTATTCAAAATAAAACTGGGTTGATGCTCTAAACTGCCCTTTGCACCTTTAATTGATTCTTCAGTACTGGTGTCTTGACTAGTCACAATTTATATATTCCATGACCACAGTATTCAACAATATCCTTGTAAAAAAATATTTTGAGATTTAAACTATTTCATAGGTGGTGCTAGGCTACCTCTCGGGTCCCAGTGGCACCTTCTGACCAGTACAAGCATCACATGCAGACACATCTGGATGTGTCTGATGGAGACAGGCTCATTTTGGTGATCATCCACTGCCACCGCAACAGCACCCCATACCTAGCCCTGTGATGGACTGCCATCCCATCCAATGAATGCTTGTGCCTGCATAGGAAAATGTGCCAGAGTTCCCACAACTCTGACCAGGATATAGCAGGGATAATAAATGAAGCAGTATTATGATTAATATGATCGCCCATTCCACCACTTCCCAAAGGTGCTCTATTGGATTGAAATATTGTAACTGGAGAGGCCATCTGAGCAGAGTGAACTCATTCTCATGTTCAAGAAACCACTTGAAGATGATTTAAGCTTTATGACAACGCACAGTGTCCTTCTGGAAGTAGCCATCAGAAGATGGGACAACTGTGGGCACAAAGGGATGGACATGGTCAGCAACAATACTCAGGTAGGCTGTGGAGTTTAAACGATGCTCAACTGGTATTAAAGGGCCAAAAGTGCTCCAAGAAAACAGCCCCCACACCATTACACCACCAGTAGCAGCCTGAACAGCTTTCATGTTGGTTACCATCTGAATGTTGTAGCAGAAATCATGACTCATGTTTTTCGCTCAGAGATGCTCTTCTGCATACCGATTGGTTATTTGAGTTACTGTTGCCTTTCTATCAGCTTGAACCAGTCTGGCCATTCTCATCTGAGCAACATGGCATTTGACCCAGAGAACTGTTACTCACTGGATTTTTTTCTCTTTTCAGACCTGTAAATCCTAGAGATGGCTGTGCATGAAAATCCCAGTGGATCAGCAGTTCCTGAAATATTCAGACCAGTCCGTGTAGAACCAACAACCATGCCATATTGAAAATCACCTATCTTCTATAATGCCATATACATTTTATGGGGGGGGGGCTTAAACTATATCATTATTATAGTTACATCTAATAATGTAGATATTTCATTTTAAATAGTATTATTAAATATTATTATTATACACTGTTGTTGTTGTTTTTATTATTACAGTTATAAGAAGAAGGAGAATGATGATGATGATGATGATGATGATTCTTACCGTATGAGCAGAAGAGATCGAGAGCTCGATAATGGCCCATATCCTCCAGAACCCTGATCAGATCCGCTACAGTTTTGTTTTGCTGAGCCCAGGACCACAGCAGCTCGTTACTGGGACTTCTGCCGGCTGCAGCATGCATCTCCGAGCAGCGCACATCTAACCAGCTGGGCAGAATCCGAGCCGCTGCACATGGGGGGTCACATCAGAGCCTCACATTAACATGGTGCCACATTAAACCTGACCTGAGAGTGATATATCGTGAGCGACTTTCTTACCCAAAGCTCTCCATCCGAGAGAGTCAGGACCGCTGTCCATCACCTTACAAAACGTCTCGAGTAACAGCGGCGGAACATCGAACAGAAAGGTGGACGGGTCCAGTTTTCCCGACATGCTCCCGGTAAAGCAGAGAATTGTGCTGAATGTGGGCTTTACCAGACGCTGCGCTGTTTGAGTGTGAAGAAGGAAAGCTCCGACTTTCTACTGTTGCTAAAAACTGGAAATACCCAGCGCCCGCCTATTTCCTCACGCCCTCACTGACGCACTGACCCCGATTGCCTTCACAAATACGGTGCAGATCCTCGTAATAGCAAAAGTAAAGCAAAGGAATTGAACTAGGTCAGGTTTGTCCACGTCCTATTCAGCAAATGAGTCACATAAAAAAAACTGTTCCTCCTGTTCCTTCAAGTTTCATCTCGTTCGGCCCTATAACACAAACTCTGCCGGGTCTTTTGTTTTGGACTTTTTTTTTTTTACTACGTTTGTTACGTTTGCTACGTTTGCGTATGTTACGCAATATTTTGGCCACCCCTGCTCAAATTCCACGTTTTGTTAATTCTCAGCTGAAGTAATATATATCTCTTCAAGTAAAAAAAACATTTTTAAATAAAACTATAGGCAAGTGCAAAAGTTTGGAAACAATTCCAGGTGATCCATTTCTATATATTTTCTGTAGTTTTTTCTTGTTTGTTTGTTTTTTTGCTTTGCCTTTATACGGTCTCAGAACTTCATTGTTCAGCAAAGTTTGCAGAACTATCTCACGTTTTACGTTTGTTGCCCACAGCGGTTCTCATTCGCATGTAACTAATGTATTGACTAGTGAGTTCCCATTGTTTTAAAATGTTTAATACCCTTAGGCCGGATATGGCATTCTGGTCCTCCTCAACGAAGTCTGTCAACATTATAGAGCTCACAGTCCCATGGGAGAGTGTAAGCGAGGAGGCCTAAGAGCGTAAGAAAATGCGATATATAGAACTAGCAGCAGATGCAGAACAACGAGGGTGGAACGCTAGAGTCTATCCGGTTGAAGTGGGATGCAGAGGGTTTGTGGCCTCTTCTACCATCAGAATGCTGAAAGATTTTGGGATTCATGGGCAAGCACTATGACAGACAGTTAGATCAGTCTCTGAAGCAGTCAGTGGATATGGATCAAGCGAAAGGACCCTTGCTGGGCAAAACTGCAACATGAGGTATCTGTAGGCGGGCATGGGACACATGCTTGGGTTGATCACCCCAAAGCTGGCCAACACTGATGAGGGTGTATAGTGTTTAAAGGCCGAAACACCCCATGATTCAAAGATACACTACTGATGATGTGTCCCTCCCAAACTTTAGCATCCTTTACATGTCCGAAATGGTTCCCACGCCACTCAATATAGTTCCCACGCCACTTCTAACACCAACGTAAATCTCATGTGACTACCATCTATTGGCACAATGGACAATTAACATCATGTCCTGTGTTTTTGTTATGTTAATACCGTAGAGAATATTTTATTAACTATATATCAAACAGTGTAATCAATAAAAGCTTATAGAGGAAAAACTTAACATTTAAGGTACTAATAGACTATTAAAATAGAGAAGTTATTATGATCAAAAGCCAATTATGTAGTTCAATGATATTACTTTCCTACCAGTTGCTGTTTTCCCCTTACCCACTTCCCCAGGTAAACGGTGCACATGTGGGTACACCACCCACGTGATGGAAAAGCAAACGGCACTCATCAGACCAAATGACCTACTTTCATTGCAGCAAGATACGTTTCTGACACTTTCTGACACTTTCGTTCGAGACTCAGACACCCTCCAAAGTTTTAAGTCTAGGCTAAAGACATACTTATTTACAACAGGCTTTTGACTAGATTTAGACCCGGTTGCATGGTTTGGGTTGCTGGGGCCAGAGTCTGAAGTCATGTTCTGGCCTGCCTGCCTTGTCCGCTAGCGGGAGTGTCGAGTGGGCGGTCTGGCTGAACTGGGCTTCGGTCCTCGTGATCTTGACTCCATGCATCCTTGCCTTAGAATAAGGGCAGAGCTGGGGGTTCATAGTCAAAGAGTCTTATGGTGATCAGAGACGTTGGGTTGCTGTCTTCTTCTGCCGCTCGTGGGGGTTGTCAATGTTCTCATGTGATCCTTCTTGGCTGTGTTTCCTACCAGTTTCTCCTCTTTCTAGCTTTCTAGCTATGCTGCTATAGCTAATGCTGCGGGGGGTCTCATGCTACACTTGGCATCAGTGATTGTTAATAAACACTGTGCTCTTAATCAATAACTAATTACATTTTCTTGTTTTCTCTCCGAGCTGTGTTCCGGCAGTTCCGGCCCCACACATGAGTTACATCTGATGGAGCTCCACATGTGCATAATTCACATTTTATTCGACCAGGGACTCCACGACTTTAGTTTTCGCTCTTAGATTTATCATCATACCTGGGCCACTTAATGTCGATGTGCATACTTCACATTCTATCGAACTTTGACTCCATGACTGTAGGTCTCGCTCTTAGGATTTATCATCTACGCCGCCCAAGGAGGTTGGGTCCCTTTTTGAGTCTTGGTCCTCCCAAGGTTTCTTCCTAGAACTAGGGAGTTTTTCCTTGCCACTGTCGCCCTAGGCTTGCTCAATTTGGGATTGGACGTAGATATTAGGAGATAATCTAAACTTGTAAAGTTGCTTTGAGACAATGCTCCATTGTAAAAAGCGCTATATAAATAAATCTGACTTGACTTGACTTGACATTGCAGAGGTTTGTGACGGCAGACAGGGGTTAACATGTTGAGCATTCTGACTGCATCTACGCAGACCCATACTCAACAGGGGGCGCTAAACTGTGTGTTGTTACACCTTACTCTTGTAACAAGAATTAAACATTACCGTGACTTGTACCACAGTAGCTCTTCTATGCACATCGATGAGTATTGGTTGCTAACACCGTGACACTGGATTGGATATAAATGCATTCACTGGCCGCTTCATCATGTACACCTTGCAAGTACTGAGACCCCTTTTGCCATCAGAACTGCCTTCATTCTTCGTGCCATATATTCAACAAGGCTCTTGAAAAATTCCTCAGAGATTTTGATCCATGATGACAAGATAGCATCACACAGTTGCTGCAGATTTGTCAGCTGCACATCCATGATGCAAATCTCCCATTCCACCACATCCCAAATGTGCTCTGTTGGATTGAGATCTGGTGACTGTGGAGGCCATTTGAGTACAGTGAACTGTGTCGTGCTGGCATGTGTGGATCAGACATAACAGTGCTGCTTGTGGTTAAACACTGTGCCCACTCACTGACCAGTCCTACCTATTTCTCCACCTTGTAGATGTGAAGTCAGAGACAGAAGCTCATCTATTGTTGTACAGTTTGTGTTAGTCATCCTCTCATCCCGTATCAGTAGTCAAAGGATGCTCCCTACAGGATACTGTAGAATGAACATTTTTGGTTGGTGGACTATTTTCAGTCCAGCAGTGACACTGGGGTGTTTTAAAACTCCAGCAGCACTGCTGTGTCTGATCCACTCATAGAAGGACAGCATTAACAGGCCACCACCACATCAGTGTCACTGCAGTGCAGAGAATGATCCACCAGCCAAATAGTACCTGATCTGTGGGGGTCCTGACCAGGGTGAAAGGAGGCTAACAAAGTATGCAGCGAAACAGATGGACTACAGACTGTAATTATAGAACTACAAAGTGCTCCTATATGTACGCAGAGCTGATAAAATGAACAATGAGTATGACTGAACACACACATGTACCTTGTATTGCTATATTTGTGAGGACCAAATATCCTTACAATGACAGGAAAACCTTTTTAAATTTTGTGGACTGTTTTTCCAGTCCTTGCTACTTTTGCTTGCTTTTTTTTTTTTTTTAAATTGCAACTTTCTTTTAAAAACTAAAAGAGCAAAAAGAGGGAGGGAAGGGAAGGAGCCTCCACCCCTTTTTTTTCTGGGGACCGTGTCCCTCTATTCTTTCCCTCTCAGCTTCTTTTTCCCCTCCCCCGAACACACCCCACCCACACCCCACACCACACACAAAACACAACCAAACAACACCAACCACCCACAACAAACACCACACCCACCAACAAAAGAAAAAAAAACAAAAAAAAAACCACCAACCCCCAACACACAAACAATCAAACAACCCAAAAACAACAACACCACCAAACAAAAAACAAAAAAAAAAGAAAAAAAGAAAAAAACAAACAAACCAAACACAACAACCACCCCTTAAGGTTAGGGTTAGGTGTAGTATTAATTAGCTGCAGTAAGCTTCATTGTGAAAGTCCTCATAAGGCCTTATTATACTGGGAGTATATATATATTATATATATATATATAATATATATATATATATATTATATATATATATATATATATATATATATCAGGATCCTGCAGATGGCGTCGCACGAGGATGTTCAGGCTATAAATGTAAATGTAAATAAATACAGGTCAACTGGTCAGCAGTTGCAATAATTTCCGTCTACAGGAAATTGTCATCAGAATTCGTGGAGGTATTTCACTTCAATATATTGCATTTTAGCATATATGTACCAGAATATACAGTGGTGCTTGAAAGCTTGTGAACCCTTTAGGATTTTCCATATTTCTGCATAACTATGACCTCATCCATCATCAGTTTGCACAATTCACATCATCACACAATTCCCGAAAGTAGATAAAGAGAACTGAATCAAATAAATGTCGCAAAATATTATATTTGGTCATTTATTAATCGAGGACAATGATCCAATGTTACATATCTATGAGTCATTTCAGTGTCTGGTGTGACCCTCCTGCTCCTTCCTTATTCATCTCTATGTGTTTTCCCACTGTTAATTCTGGTTTGCTCTTTTGAGATCTAGACCTGTTTTTTTAGAGCTGCTTTGAAATTATATCTATTATAAAAAGTGCTATTAAACATGAACCAATACAATTACAAGGTTTATCTGATGAGGTTTTTCTTCTGTACTGTACGTTCTGTCCTGTTTCTCCCTCCATAGTCTGTCTTGTATGTTTGTGTCCTGTCTCAGCCACCATAGTCCAATGCTTGATTATCTCATTACATTTTGTTGCCCCTTTTTCCAAGTGTGTCCTGGTCAGGTCTGTTTTTCAATTGTGTGTGTCTATACAAAGTGGTTGTGTTTCCTCTGTGGTTTGTCTCTGTACATATAAGAAATATATGTGACGTTAATTAAAGATGTATGGATTAGGAATGAGATCATCAGAGGGACAGCACAGGTTGGAAAATTGGGAGACAAAATTCGAGAGGGAAGACTGAGATGGTTTGGACATGTGCAGAGGAGGGATAGTGGATATATTGGTAGGAGGATGTTGGCGATGGAGCTGCCAGGCAAGAGATGGAGAGGAAGACCAAAGAGGAGTTATTTGGTTGTGGTAAATGAGATATGCAGGGAGGTTGGGGTGAGAGTAGAGGACGTGGGGAGGACAGGGTGAGGTTGGAAACGTTTAAACTCGCTGTGGTGACCCCTGATAAAGGGAGACGAAGAAGAAGAAGAAGAAGAAGAAGAGAGATGGCAGTGGGGTAGCAAGAAATAAGCCGTTCCTGAAAAGTGCCATGTGAGTTTCTAAGATGAGGCTAAGTGGTTTCTAGGAGGTTGGGATAGGTGGTTTCTGTGATTTCCCAGGTGGTTGCTATGGTGTCCAACGTGGTTGCTATGGTGCTGTTAAATGGGTTGCTATGGTATTGCTATATGGTTGCTATGGTTTTCCATGTGGTTGCTAGGTGGTTGGTAAAGTGGTTGCCTAGGTGGTTTTGGTAATTGGTCGCTTTGGTATTGCTAGGTAGTTGCCAATGATTGTAGCTAAGTGATTACTATGGCATCACGAGTGGTTGCCATGGTGTTTCCTAAATGGTGATTGGTTAGTTGCTATAGTGTTGCTAGGTGGTTGCTATGGTTTCCACAATGTGGTTGATATGGTGTTGTTGCTAAGTGATTGCTATGTTACTATGTGGATGCTATGGTTTCCCAAGTTTGTTTTATGTGTTCCTAAGTTGTGGCTGTGGTTTTAACTGTTTTCCAACTTCAAACATGGTGATGTGGTGTTGCTAGGTGACTGCTATATCCCAGGAGGGTTGCTATGGTGTTGACTCGGTGGTTGCTTTGGTTGTCTCAGGGTGGTTGCCAAGTGGCTGCTGTTGTTCCTATGTAGCTGATGAGGTGATACTAGTGTTGTGTTATTGTGCTGAGAGATGGGTGCCAAAACATTTTGCACGCCATTTATTTCTATGGGGGAAAAATGGGAAAAAATGCATAGGTACATGGACACTGTGTGTCCTATCAAAAATGGTTTCCCAGGTGGTTGCTATGGTGTGGCAATGGCGAGCTAGGTGGTTGCTATGGTGCAAAGCAGCCTCTGGTGCAAAAAAGGTGTGAGCAGACTGAATGCTGAGCAATCAGAGGTAGAACAGCTCATCCTGTTTGTAGTAGAACACAAGAGCTTATAGGACCAGCAACACGCTGATTATAAAAATAAGGAGGTTATATGGCAGGGCATAGGCAGAGAGGCTGGGGAATGTCGGTGAGTACCTCATGGTGACTGAATGTATCCGTTTTCTTGTTTATCTAAGTGCATTGTAGTCTGTTCTTGCCCACAAAAAAACCCACAACCCATATCTGCCCTCACTAATCTTCACTCGTGTCTTTTTTTCGAGTTGACAATATGAAAAAGACATGGTGAAATCCCCATGGCATGTTAAGAGAATGGAAATTAAAGAATGAAAGGGTTAAATGCACTTGTCTCTCACAGGCTTGCCCAGTTTCTGCATACTTCTCAGTTCACTTCTGAAATACCTAATTGCATGGTAAAAGAGGATATATGTTGTGTATTACGTAAAGCAGTGTCTCATTCCCTAAATGTCATTGTGTGAGCGAGAGAGAGAGAGTGAGAGCGAGAGAGAGAGCGAAAGAGAGCGCAAGGAGGGGCTGAACAAATCTATGCACTGCACACGGCTTCCTTACAGCAAGATAAGATTTTATCCATCTTAAATAGTAAAAGAAATAGAAAATCAGTATGTGGTGGTCAATGTTGATATTAATCACACTGCAGTATCTTGGCTGGTCTATATGTGAACTGGTACTACTGTAGTTCACAGCCTTTTATCCTTGGACCCCCCTAATGATTATCTACGAAATGCTGCCCCCCCCCCCCCAGCCCGCACACACAGAGACCAAAAGAATAAAGTGATTCACTGCAAATCTTACACTTAAATTATAGCTTTTTCCCTTTTCTTTTTTTCATCCCAACAGAGTAGACCTGTTCACACATCCTTACAAAAGAATAATAATGATTCAATATGTGTAGTAAGTGCCCACTCGTTTTGAGAGAAAGCATCTTTTTCAGCAATTTTATATTTATATATTTCTATTAATATTTTTTAACATGTGCAAATTGTATTTTGCCAATCTCAGTATACCTCAGAGCGGACAAAGCCTCGTGCACCCCCTGTGATGTTTGGCACTCCGTGTTGACCCCAGCACCCAAGGTTGGGAACCATGGCACTACAGTATTCAGTATTCCAGTTTTAATCCTACTTTAAACTTGCAACGCCAGATGATGTACAGCCCCTGTCTGTTATCAGAGATGTTATATAAGAACCAAACAGCATATTCGTAAATGTGCCGGAGAGAGGGGCGGCAAATCTTGGCACCTTTGTAGTGGCGGGATGCGCAGTGGCCAGAATAACCTTTAAAAAATCATATTTTTCTGTGTTATGTGAACCCAACACTGCAAGTAAGTTATATCCTTAGCTTATCGTATAATGACTTTGCTGTTATTCATCACAGACCAGACTTCATGCACTTCACACAAACAATCGCCAATCATGGACTATTTCTCAAATTTGCACAAATGAATAGAAATTGTACCTGTACATACATGTTTATGTACATTGTAAATGTGATTGCACGATTGCGCGGGCTGCTCAGTATAACACAATATGTCAGCATCAGGAATGAATGTCACTATGTATTTATTGTAAACTCCTTAAGTTGCCAAACTCGCCTCTCGCCAAAAATAGCCATGAAACTGATGTGGGCAAGATAACGTATTTAACTGTATTTCATTTTCTCTAAAATATTACTCTACATATTATTTTATTGGGTGGCATTGTGGCTCAGTGAGTAGCACCGTTGCCTCACACGAGAAGGTCCTCGGTTCAATCCCTAGGTGGAGTCCTTTCTGTGTGGAGTCTGCATGTCCTCCCCGTGTCTGCATGGGTTTACTCTGCATACTCCAGTTTCCTTTATTTCCTGCTACAGTCCAAAGACAAGCATGTTAGCTTAATTGGTGTCTCTAAAGTGCCCCTAGTGTGTGAGTATGTGCCCTACAATAGATTGGCGCCCTGTCTAGGATTGTTTTTGCCTTGCGTCCTCTGCTGCCGGCTAGTCACCACCTCTCCCGCGACACTGTCCAGGATTAAGTGGATAAGAAAGTGATTGAGTGATAGGAGGATGGGTCCCTTTTTGAGTCTTGGTTCTCCCAAAATTCTTCCTTATAAATTCTTCCTTGTCACTGTCGCTCTTGGCTTGCTCAATTTGGGACCAGCCTTAGATATTAGAAGATAATATGAAATTGTAAAGCTGCTCCATTGTAACAATAAGCACTATAGAAATAAATCTGCCTTGATTTGACTGTACTCATCTATATGGCACAATACAGAATATGATGTAGGAGAATGAACATGGGCACATATCAGTGCTGTTCCTGGTGTAGTTGGATCCATGGTCACCACTGTCAACATCTAACGTAAGAAGTCATAATATAGTCGTAATATGTCAACAAGTGTGCATTCAGTATTACACATGGGTGAAGACTCCACTGAAACAGGATCAAGTGTCACCTCACATGCTGGACACCATAGCCTCAGATGCTTTGTTGAACCTTGGGATGCGTGTTACTCAGCCTTTTGGAAATGTATGCGCTACTCCTGTAGCCGTGGTATGCTGAGCAGGCCTGCATTAAATGCCTCTTGGCTCGAAGGCCTGTTCTCTTCACCACAAACATTCCACCTTCACTCCAATCACCATGGATACCAAGAACAATATTATGGCACCATACAATGGGGAGACCTTGTAATATTTTATAGTGTTTGTAAGGACCTATAAAATGTCTACATATAGACTGCAATCCTGTCTGTCCCTGACTCATTCTTTGTGGTATATGAACTGTTAAGTGTGAGATACTTTATGTAGCTTTTGATATAGTAATGATCATAGCAAAAACAGATGTACCTGACAGGATGTAGACCACTTTATTGCTAATGGAATGACACCAACAATAATAAGTAACAAACGAGAATGAGAAGTAATAAGTATTTGTGGTATAGCATATGATTTGTGTTTATCCCATCGGCAAGGATACAGGTACAAGACCGTGAAACTGTTGTGAAAGTCGTGAGAATAAATAGTCCGTTCAGTATGTAATTCCACTGACAAAGCCTGGTGCTATTTAAGCCCCTTGATGGCAGCATTGCACCGGCACCAGAAATTAAACCTCAGTCAGATGTTCGTGTGGGTTCTTGCCGGTTTTGCCCTTTAATCTTTCTGTCTAACCATAAAAAGTCCCAATCTGAAGTCTTGTAAGACCTTGACTATGGACATTTTCATAATGCTCTTTCTTTATGTTAATAAAACGAAGCATAAGACACTTTGTAGACATGTTCCATAATATAAGTGCACTTATTATGGACGTTGCACTGGAATGCGACATGTCCGTCCATCACTCCCCGCATTTGTGCTCTAAAAAAGAGCTCTCAGCAAAGACTCGTGACAGACACCAGAGCGAGGGAAAACGCACCTGTTTCACTTTTCATGTCTGCATCTACAGTAGGCCACAAATCTTGAGGCTGACACTGGTGGAAGTCTACAGCAGTGCATGTGGTAACATTCACTTCCCCATAAAGGCTTCAGCAGAAACCATAACAAAGGCTTCAAAGTCTGCAGTCACCACTGCTCCGTGCAGACGCCTCAGGCTCGCCAGTCACCCGTTTGTTTGACCCTGTACAAGAGAAGCCATGTCGAGTGAATTAACCACTTAACAACAAATACCTGACCTCTACAGAACAGCTTTACAGCAGCGCTGTACTCTCCAGAGATAAAAACAGCAGCAGAGCAACCAGGCATCTCCCATCCTACAGGATATGGAAAATGTATACATATATAAATTTGGCAGACACATTTACCCAAAGCCACTTACAATTCGGAGCAAGCACGGAGCTGAGACGCTGAGGGTTAAAGAGGGGTCAGTGGTTTTCAGCCAGAAGAATTTTTTTAACTGAAAGGTTTAGATATTTAATATTCCAGAGCTGACAATGAACTATATGTTCTGCCATCAGGCTAAATATTCCAATCAGGAGGCATTCGGCTTATGTGACAGTCATCTTTAAGTGCATGTATGATTGAGGTGTGGCTTTGGAAGGAATACCATAAAGACAAGTTGAATCTGTTTCGTTGGTGAGATTCAAAACAACCAAAAATATTCTTCTGATGCTCTCTTCAAGGGTCCAAGAGTGGCTTTCTTCTGTTTATTTTGACACAATGCTGGTGTAAATGACTGAGCGTTTTGGAGAAAGTATCTCATTTTCATTTACAGCAGATGCTCTTATCCAGAGTAACTTAGAACTGAATATATTCTTACAATGCACAATGCAGGCAATTGAGGGCTAGCACTTTACCATTTAGTAGCTGGGCTGAGGCTAACTTTGTTGGGTAATAACTGCAGAAACCCCCGTTTTACTAAAAAATATGATTGCTGAAATTCCAGTACTGTACTGTCTATAGATGAGTGCTAAAGTAGCTTAATAGGACATTACTACAGCATATTTACTTTCTGAGACATTTCAAGCTCACCTGTTTTTTAAATGGGTCACAAATATTCTCATTCTCTCTCTCTCTCTCTCTCTCTCTATCTCTCTCTCTATATATATATATATCTCTCTCTCTGATTTCATTTTAGCCAGGTCTGTACAGTGTAATACCAGAGTATGAAAATTACAAACCAAAATAAATTTCTTTCTGAGGCTGTTGGAGGCCCCCCCAACCAAGCAGGGACCCGGGTCTGCAGGTCCACCATTACCCCCTGTCCGACGCCCCTGCTCATGAGCCCAACAGTGGATGCTTTACAGTGCTAGGACTTGAACCAGGGGCGTTTCTCGACTACTGATATTGGGGCACACAGAATTTAGGTGGACACAGCTGTACCCCTCTGCTTGCCAGTCAGCCATAGGCTCACAACTGTGCATGAAAAATAATTGCATGAACTAAACATATCAAAATGAGCTATCATTACCTTGTCTGCAGCATGGCTGACTGTCTTTTAAATATTTGCGGATGTCCATTACTCCATGAGAAAAAATGCATTAACCTCTCAAGATTTTGGAATGATGCTGGAGCATTATGGGAAGTGGAGTGCCTGTAGTGAATTTGCATGGACTGTCCCGTAGTTCTGTTCAGCAATGCAGGATAAAATTGATTTTAAGTGGGGCACAGCACCGTTTTCCTGTGGCATGTGCACTAGTAAAATGGGTCTGATGGTGCCCCTGACTTGACTCCGGGATCATGTGGTGAGTTGTCCCATAGCAACACCAAGCTTTAGAGCCGTTATGTTGTGCAGTACTTACAGTAGATCTAAAAGTTACTGTAGAAGGGTAGCCTATATATGATTCTTCATTATAAGAACTACATTCGAAAATCATCAGGTTTTCCCCCTATTTCTTGTGTTTACCTGCTCAAAGGAAGGGCACCAAACTATCGGTATGCACCTGTGGAATTTGCATGTCCTCCCTGTATCCGCGTGGGTTTACTCCAGGTACTCTGGTTTCTTCCTATAGTCCAAAGACATGCACTAGGTTAGATGATTATGCTAAATTGGCCCAGCTTGAGTGTATATACCACTAGTCTCAGTGTAACCTTGTGTATTAATGTAATGTATTAATGTGTCTGTCACTGAAGTGGCTGACAGCGATGTTAAATCAACCAACCAAACAAATAATGGTTTGGTTTGGTAATGTCTGGTCAACATCCATTTTGGTCAATGTCCTGTTTCACAGAACGTAATGCGGATGTTGAACTGAGCATGCCTGTAGTTTTAAAATGCTATGTAATCGCCATTTTGGGTGTTTATAGCATTAGGAATATAGCTTCTATTCAGTTTATTAAAACAGCCAGTAAAACAGCTGTTTCGTCCTATGAAGAGGAAACCCTCTACACAGTTCAAATCTTTTTTTTTAGCAGCGATTATGTAAATAGCTTGGGGCCCCTGACATCATTGTTTCATGGTTTGAGACCATCAGTGGAATGATTAGGGAACCAGCGCTGACACGTTGTTGGTGAAAAAGGGGCTATGGCAATCTTGGAATTTGAACTTGCAGTCTTCTCATTACCAGACTTCAACGTCTGAGCTGCCACTGGCTCCCAAATTGACAGGGGTTTTCTACACCACATACCACTTACAGAAGTGAACATGACAATTTTGGGAGGCCACGCGTTTTCACCAGCATGGTGGAATCCGATTCTCTATTATGTTTTCCTAACTAATTAGAACTAGACGTCATGATACTGATATACAGTAAATGGTTGCTGATTTGCACTTTGAGATGCTGTCAGTTTCTATGCAGACAGCCCGAAAAAAGGTACTATTTTGTCTGGTATTGTTGCCATTAGGAATGGACTGCGTTCAAACATTTCTCATGAAACTCTAGAGCTCAACTTTCAACTCTCAGGCAGCTCGCTGAATGTGTACGACAGCGGAGAACACCGAGCAGAGAGGGAGGCTCCAGCCGTGCGGTCTGGACTCGCCGCCAAGTCTGTGCTTCATTAAAATGAGGTCATTTACAAAACCAGGGAGGAAACAGGGGGAGAGGGAGAGCGAGAGGGTGGAGGGGGGTAGCAAAATGAAACAAAAATGAGTCACAGAGAGGGTGATCCAGAGAAGCAAGAGAAGGAAGAAGAGGAAATTGTTTTTTGATGACTACGCGAGTGTGGATCAGTGGCACGCGAGCCCACAGCGAGTGACGGCTGGATGAGTCAGGTCCGGCAGCGTGACTCAGGGACAGCGTGTAGCCAGTCACACCCTCGAACAGGAGCACTCATTCTACACACACACACACACACACACACACGAAGCCAAGAGTGATTCAGAAGAGTCTAATTCATAAATAGTCTAATTCATAAACTTTTCATTGACATCCAGCCACTGGAATGCCTGTACATATTTGTGGGACAGAATGAAACACTCCCAATTCATTCAGCCCGATGAAGCCACTCTGAGTCACCACACTTTCACTGCCACTCATATCAACGCTCTATAACCTGCAGTACTGTACACAAACACATGTCTCTGTGATTCAGTAGCTTGTGGCCGCAACACCCTCTGTTGGAAATCTCCCTAAGAATATCTCCTCCTACACACAACAGCACATAAACACATGCTGGCCGCGCATTCACTCAGTCCCATTCATTCGGTCTATACACACACATACCTGAGCTGTGAAACACTGGGACGGTGTCCAATACTAGTGACACATGGGAAACCGGACACACTCCTGTCCCACCCTGCGTCTGGGACCTGGGGCAATGCTTATACAACCTGTGACTCCAAAACAAAACCACAGCATCAGATTAGGAAATAGAACTTCACTATGTTACTGGTGGTGCTGTGTACTGTCAAGTGACTCAAACACCTGAATAGTCCTTCTGTTGCAAGGTTGCAAAGTTCTAGCAAAAGACACTTTTGTCAACTGTGTGCGGACCTGTTATTGCGATATTATTCACATGCAGTTACGATAAGTGATTTAATAAGCACACGATCAGATTTTGTCAACTAATACAGTGCTGTGCAAATGTTTTAGGCCACCATTAGATTAGATATAACATTGTTTTAGCAGTGGTATGATGATCATATATAATTGGACAATCTGTATGTAGTATTACAAAACTGTGGGCAAATAATGGAATGAATGTGAATAAAGCATGTTTGATCCAGAAGTTTTAAATACATAATGCATGTCACTTGTAATAATTCCACTGTAAAGGTGGTTTGTCACTTGCTTTGTTCAGTTAGAAGTTGCAGTTTTGTATGAATTATGTGTTTAAAATAAATTCCAGTGGAGTTTGGAAGCAAAAGACGTCTACGTGTGTGTTAAAGTTTGAGGAGGGGGACTCGAAAATATTCTCATCTGCAAAAGGCGGCACTGCAGAAAAAGTGTCCAGAACAGCTTCAACTCTGGGATGTTGGTGGGTTTCCTCACATTAGCTGCTCACTTCAGGTCCTTCCACAACATTTCCATTGGATTAAGGTCAGGACTCTGACTTGGCCATTCCAAAACATGAACTTTACTCTCCTGTAACCATTCTTTGGTAGAACGACTTGTGTGCTTAGGGTCGTTGTCTTGCTGCATGACCCCACTTCTCTTGAGAGATTCAGTTCATGGACAGATGTCCTGACCATTTTCCCTTTAGAATTCTCTGGATATAATTCAGAATTCATTGTTCCATCAATGATGGCAAGCCGTCCTGGCCCAGATGCAGCAAAACAGGCCCAACCCATGATACTACCACCACCATGTTTTTTCACAGATGGGATAAGGTTCTTATGCTGGAATGCAGTGTTTTCCTTTCTCCAAAACATAACGCTTTTCTTTTAAATCAAAAAGTTCTATTTTGGTCAATTCATCCGTCCACAAAAACATTCTTCCAGTAGCCTTTCTGGCTTGTCCATGTGATCTGTTAGCAAAAACCTGCAGACCAGCAGCAATGTTTCTTTTTGAAGAGCGGTGGCTTTCTCCTTGCAAACCCTGCTGTTTTGTGCAAGACAGCCAAGTTCTCAATCACAGTTGGCAAACCAATTCTATATGGGACTTTGTTTAAGGACTGCAGGGACAGAAAGTTGATGAAACCGACTTGGAAGTGTGATACTGATAGTCACTGGGCGGTATCAGTACAACCATTCTACTGCCACTGTTTGTCTATCAGAATTACAGGAATATACGCTTTATATTATGAAACGTGTTACAAGTGAGTGTTCCTGAAATGGTAGTGCTCAATAATTACAAGGGGGGTCCACAAAACCTTTGTGATGTATAGTGTATGTAGAACAAGGGTCTTATCATTACCAGTACTGCCTCATATCAGACTGAGTGCATGCAAACAGATTGATCAAATTGTTTTTCAACATGTGGTAAACGTACTCTGACTGTCATCTACCTTGTTCAATAGAAGGCATAAATGAATGTGTTTCAAGATGCAGGATAATGTCTTGCATTTCCATCAGCAGGTATGTGCTAATCAGACATCCCATTTCCCGTGTGTGAGGCAAGAAGAAGAAGGAAGGAAGAAGCTTGAAGCCATTTTTATTCTGAACGATTTGAGGAAATGGATGAGGACAGTGTGATATCCTCTCTCAGGAGGAGATAAGGCCTGTGTTTTGAAGGGACCGTGGTGAGACGAGATGGGCAGGTGTGAATTAGGGATATTACTGACACATGTATCCACTTGTTTTATGTGTCTTGAAATAGTCTTGAACTAATTTTATAGCTCTGTGACACTGTATATGTCTGAGTTTCGGCATGCGCTTATCATGCCGTGACCCTGCCGGGGCCAGACAGACTAGCCCTGGTTCAGGACAAGACAGGAGCAAGCTCTGGTCTTCTTCAAAGACAGACACCCACAAGGGCCATTTCCAAACACTTGTCTGCAGGAAGCATCCAGACACAGGGAAGCTTCAGAGGGGACTTCCATCACCCTTACCCCCATGGACCCTCCCATCTCGCAGACACTCAGCAGAGGCAGGCAGGCAAAGATCAATGACCATCACATAGCCGCTTTAAAGCTTAGCTCTTTATCAGATGTAAGACATGGGAAATGCACTTTCGCACTGAACGCTATAGGATCCCTTGTCATTACAACTCTTAGGCCACGATTTCTGAAGGCACAAGGTGAAATCAATAATTAGCCTGAGCATATGGTATTTACCACTTCTGCATATCCTGGTTTACTAAGAATCCTGCTTGAAGGATAATAATCTGTGTGAGACAAGCTAATAGATTGGTGACATGGTTAGTGTGTGTTGATTTACAGAATATTACTGTGGGACATCTTGAACAAAGAGCATGGAGAAAGAGCTTTTCTGTATGTTCTGAATCATTCCTGTTTGTTCCTGTTTCCCTTTCAGTGGGCAGTCAATACAACCCTTTTTAGGACCCATGGAGACTTGTTTGCACTAAGAGTACAGTACTGTAGATGAATAAAAAAAATAAAAATAAACACGATAAAAATAGTGGAGATCTTCACTGAGCAACAGGTATTATGAATCTGAACCACGGAATCACTGTGTACTGAATGGTGAATCGTGAATCATGAATCGTGACTCGACTTTTGGCTGAAATGAGTCACGCGACTCAACTCATACAAATTTAAGCAAGTGCCCTGTGTACTGAACAAATGACAAGACCCGAGACCAATTTTTCTGGTCAACATGCATTGAGAACCAAATTCGACAAGTTCCTCAGTGGTTGAGAACTCAACCAACCGATTTTCAAGAGATTTCACAGACGCAGACAAATTTCCAAAGTCAGAATGAAATCATGAGAGTCTTGCTTGAGCTGTGTTAGGTCATTAAGTCTAAGGTGGTCATAATAGCTATCTTCTAGTCTTCATGTTCTGATAAAATCAACATGTTTAATATTATCGTAAGTCGTGAGCCTTGGGTCACACAAATAGTGATGTGAACATTGTTAACAACCAGTTGGAAGCAGGGAAGTGAGGACATGAACGTCTCTGGCTTATCCCCAAAAGGAGCTTTGAAATTGTGTTTTGATATTTGGCTTTTTACCTCATTGTACATCTAACTTGGACAACTGTAGTGAATAATGCTGAAGAAATGAAACCATTATGTAATCTTATAACACGTAAATGAAATCTCAATACATTTTTGGGGAAATAAACTCAAAGGAATCTAGCTGCAGTCTTGCAATTAGTGACCATGTCATCCCCTGTCTTTGCAAAATCATAGTCTTGACTACCAACAAAAGCTCTGTAGATATGAGCGGATGTCAGACTTTAGTCTTTGCAAAATCTTCTAGTGTATAGTCAGTCCCAAGTATCTCACGTTAGATCAAGAAAGCAATGGCTACTTGTAAAACCACAATATTACTTCTGTTATAAATTGGAATGGCACCCTAAATAAAGTTCTGTATAAAGGAAGGGACGTGCACGTGTGAGAGAAGCCGGGTGTGAATCGTGTCTTTAGGCAGTGCTACTCATTGTCTTTTTCTGTCTTCCTTCAAGGAGATACAGAACGTAGACTTCCTGGAGTCCCAAGAGGGATACTAAGGTTAAATATTTACTCAAGAGGCTGGGAAGTGGCTTTAGAAGGGGTGTGTGAGCAGGGGAGGTTGTATACTATTTTTTACAACCCACAAACTTAAGCCCCTGTTTATCATGTGTCGGACCATTCATGCTTATTGTTAGGAGTCAATCTTCCTGTTCGTCACTGAGGAAGTGCCCTCCTGGTGCACGTAAACTCATTTTCTTAATTTTCTATATGCAATGTGTGGTAAAGCCGAACCTTAACTTTCATAAAGCTGGCAGAGATTTCTGAAATTAAACAAATACATGACTGTTTGGTCTGACGCCTGCCTGCTATAAGTCACTCTGGATGAGGTCGTCTGCTAAAGGTACGACCTCCTGTATATGTATACAGCACAGGTGGATCCCTTTCTCTGCTGCGTCTGTTAAACCTGATTTGTTGCATAAGATGTGTTTGAACTGTGAAATCACCAAATTGTACCAGAATCCAGCCCCTCCAGGATCACGCCTACAATGGTGCTTGAAAGTTTGTGAACCCTTTAGAATGTTCTAGATTTCTGCATGAATATGACCTAAGATGACATCAGATTTTCACACCTAAACATAGATAAAAAGAACCAAATTATGCAAACGAAACAAAAATATAATATCCAAGCATATTCTGATTGAGGAAAATAATTCAATGGTACATATCTGTGAGTGGCAAACGTATGTGAACTTCTCAGATTTGCAGTTAATTTGAAGGTGAAATTAGAGTCAGGTGTTTTCAACCAATGGGATGACAATCAGGTGTGAGTGGGCACCCTGTTTTATTTACAGAACAGGGATCTATCAAAGTCTGCTCTTCACAACACGTTTGTGGAAGTGTATCATTGCACAAACAATCAAGATTACTGAGGACCTCAGATAAAGAGCTGCTGATGCACATCAGACTGGAACAGGTTACAAAACTACCATTGTGTTTGGACTCCACGAATCGAGAGTCAGACAGATTGAGGCAATTCAAGATCATTATTACTTTCGACCAAAAAAGCTAACTCAAAGAGCAAGGTGTATAATAGTCCAGGTGGTCACAAACCCAGGGTAACATCTAAGCATCTAAAGGCCTCCCTCCCTTGGCTAATGTTAATGTTCATAAGTCCACCATCACAAAAACACCGAACAACAATGGTGTGCACGGCAGGGTTGCAAAAAGAAAACCATTGTGCTCTAAAAGCATTGTTGTCCTTCACATGGTAGGTGTACAAGCCACAAGGCCTTTTGAAAAACATTTTGTGTATGGATGACACCAATATATAACTTTTTTTTGTTTTGTTTAAATGAGAAGCATTGTGTCTAGAGAAAGAAATACACAGAATTCAAGCATAAGAACCTTATCCCATTTGTGAAACATGGTGGTGGTGGTATCATAGTTTGGACCTGTTTTGCTGCATCTGGGCCAGGACGGCTTGCCATCATTGATGGAACAATGAATTCTGAATTATACCAATAAATTCTAAAGGAAATATTAGGACATCTGTCAGTTAACTGAATCCCAAGAGAATATGGGTCATGCAGCAACATATAATGTATGCAGTACGTAATTGTTCTATCAAAAATGGTTAAAGAAGACTACAGTTAATGTTTTGGATAGAAATGTTGTGGAAGCAGTTAATGTGAGAAAACCCACCCACATTGTAGAGCTAAAGCCGTTCTGTATGGAGGAATGGACTAAAATTCCTCCAAGCCTATGTGCAGTTATATTCATTTATTGTGCAGTTATTGCTGCACAAGGTGGTCATACCAGATACTAAAAGCATAGGTTCACATACTTTTGCCACTCACTAATATGTAATATTGGACCATTTTACTCAGTAAATAAATGCACAAGTATAATATTTTTGTGTCATTTGTTTATATGGGACTGTGGGACTGTGGTAGCCTAGCGGTTGAGGTACTGGACTTTTGACCAGAAGGTCCAGGGTTCAAATCCCGCCTCTGCCTAGCTGCCACTGTTGGGTCCTTGAGCAAGACCCTTAACCCACAATTGCTTGGATTGTAAGACTACCAATTGTAAGCCGCTCTGGATAAGGGCGTCTGCTAAATGCTGTAAATGTAAATATGGGTTCACTCCTTCAGGAATTGTGTGAATATCTGATGATGTTTTAGGTCATATTTATTCAGAAATATAGACACTTCTTTCACAGGAGTTCACAGACTTTCAAGCACCACTGTGTAGAACATTATCATACCATGGCAAAACCCTTACCTTTTGTCACATTACACCCTGAAAATTCAAATAAATGCAACTCTTCCAGCTGTTTTCACATGTCATAACCTTCAATATCAAAGTGAAAATAACATTTAAAATGATTCTGATCACTTAAATCTGATCACTAAAATTAATTAGTAAAATACCTGGGTGACCATTATAAATTTGCTCAGGTACAACCAATCGCCTTTAAGATCACACACGAGGCTAAATGGCCACCAATTGCCATCAGCTGTAGTGGTTTTCATTACTTCAGAATAAAGTTGATTCCTCCTTTGTGGATTTCACTACTAATAGCATGGTAATGCAAATAATTCTCCTAGGTTCAAAAGGTGCTTTGGGGTGGCACAGTGGCTTGGTGGGTAGCACTGTTGCCTCACAGCGAGAAGGTCCTGCGTTCAATCCCAGGTGGAGTGTCCTGGGTCCTTTCTGTGTGGAGTCTACATGCCCTCCCTGTGTCCGTGTGGGTTTACTCCAGGTACTCCGGTTTCCTCCCACAGTCCAAAGATGTGTGTTAGGTGTATTTGTGAGTGTATATGCCCTACGATGGATTGGTGCCCTGTCTAGGTTTGTTCCTGCCTTGTGCCCTATGCTACCAGCTAGGTACCAGATCTCCCGTGACCCTGTCCAGGCTCAAGTGGATAAGAAAGTGATTGAAAATGTGCTTTCAAAAGAACTCCAGGATAAAGCTGTAGAAAAAGCCCAAGTTAGAAGAAGCATAGAAAAGCATTTCAGAGGTTTTAACTCTGCGGTGGTCTAGCGGTTAAGGTTAAGGTATCATTCTAGAATTAAGGGTTAAGGACCATCCTAAAATGTACATTTCTGCTGATTTCTCAATGCACGTAAATGTAAGTAAATTATGGTCTGTGTTACTCACACATCCCCTAAGAGTGCAGTGGGTTGAGAATAGACTGAAAATGCTAAGGTATTTCATTTACCATGACCTGAAGTGGAGCTGATAGTTTGACTGCGATAAAGACTATTGTTTATTCATTTGCAAATGATTCGCCTCTGGCGTGAGTTAATAGAATTAAAGTCCCAGACAGGACTGAAGAGCTCCTCTGTGCTTCACTGTTTCACTCTTGTGGGTTTTGGTGCCAGTGGCAGCACATGCGCTGCATCAGGGGAGTGCGTGAAAGCTGAGCCTGAGCCAGGGCTCGGTGGCAGCTGCTCGCAGACAAACGGGGAAGGAAGTGTGTTTTATTTGCTCAGCGGAGAGGACAGACATCCTTTAGAGTGCGAGATACAGGAAACGGCCAATTATGTACATGTGCAGCAGCTCAGCACAGAGAGAGACAGAGAGAGAGAGAGAGACAGAGAGAGAGAGAGACAGAGAGAGAGAGAGAGAGAGAGAGAGAGAAAATCAGTAAGATTGAAGGTGATGGAGCATGTATTGCAGTGTATATTTTCCTTTTCTTTCCACATTGACAAATGTGAGAGAGCAGCATGTTCTATTTAAAATGCATGGGTTATGATTACTTAAGTAAACATTTCACTAATTGGGGAGTCTGATGTCTATTAAACATCTGTAGAATGGTGTATGGGTTCAAAGCACAGAAGCATTTCATATTAGATTTCATTTAAACACCCTTCTTACAGACTTCTAGACTAGCCTAAATGCTTCATTTTAAAATACAAATATTAAAAGAGAGGACAAAAACATCTTTTTTTTAGACATTTATGGGATTTTGGCCAGTGTGGAAGCTTTTATGTCTTAATGAGGTTAAATCTGATCACTAAAATTAATTTGTAAAATACCTGGGTGACCATTATAAATTTGCTCAGGTACAACCAATCGCCTTTAAGATCACACACGAGGCTAAATGGCCACCAGTTGCCATCAGCTGTAGTGGTTTTCATTACTTCACAATAAAATTGATTCCTCCTTTGTGGATTTCACTACTAATAGCATGGTAATGCAAATAATTCTCCAAGGTTGAAAAGGTGCTTTGTGGTGGCACAGTGGCTTGGTGGGTAGCACTGTTGCCTCACAGCGAGAAGGTCCTGCGTTCAATCCCAGGTGGAGTGTCCTGGGTCCTTTCTGTGTGGAGTCTACATGCCCTCCCTGTGTCCGTGTGGGTTTACTCCAGGTACTCCGGTTTCCTCCCACAGTCCAAAGATGTGTGTTAGGTGTATTTGTGAGTGTATGTGCCCTACGATGGATTGGTGCCCTGTCTAGGTTTGTTCCTGCCTTGTGCCCTATGCTACCGGCTAGGCACCGGATCTCCCATGACCCTGTCCAGGATCAAGTGGATAAGAAAGTGAATGAAAATGTGCTTCCAAAAGGAGAGGATACAAAATGTTTGTGATCATATACATACACAATACTGTGCAAAAGTCTCAAACCACCATTAAACTATACCATTTAGTAACGTTGTAAAGACCATATATGACATATTGTTGACAACTGGACCCAAAAATTTCAAACTTGGATTCATCGCTCCGTAATACTCTTTTCTACTGATCTTCATTCCAATCTTTGTGAGCTTTTAGCATATCTTAGCCTTTTTGCCCTGGTCCTATTCTGAAAAAGTGGTTTCTTGGCTGCTACCCTTCCAAAAAGTTCATTCCTGATTAAGCTTCAGACTGTATGAGCATCAACTTGGCATCCCAGTGAACCAGATGCTGCTATTGCTCAAGTGTAAGGGGAGGCTACACTGAATACTTAATACACCCCTATAGCCTATATAATTGTTTCAGTTATTTAATACTTCAAACAAATGTTCTGTATTTTCTGCTTGTATTCTCAGACTGAGAAGTAAGAAAATCTTTCTTATGGAATATCCCCACCATTCTCATAATAACTTTCAGTAATACAGAGGAATTATGACATTCTTTTGGTGTTTTACCTTATCATTAACCACTGAATAAAACTAAATAAACAGAGTTTAGGTTACTACTGATAGGAGGGAAGTGGACTGTGTAGGTTGAGCTAAGATACTCAGAATGCTCTCCAAGTCAGCTAAGTTACACTTAGTTTGAAGTTCATACTTGATGTAATAGTGTAGGTTTGGGGTTTGGGTAGCAGGTTAGGGTGTTAAAATACCCCATATGCTATAGTGTCAAATGTATATAGACACAAAAAACAAGATATGTTTAAGGAAAAGATCAAGGTATACAAGGAGAGACTTGTCCTGAATAAACAACAGCTGGCTTGGTGTTGCAGCTGATTACCTGATCATTGCCGTCCGTCCATCCATCCATCATTCATTCATCTATCCAGGCCAAAAATATGCCAACATGCATATTTCAGAATTTGTTAGGTCTAAGAAAGAACTTACCCTGTTTGCACCATACTTCCACATATTTTTGCAGATCGAGCTCGCTTATAGAAGTCTCATTATCCCTTCCTTATTGAGCTATTTGGAGTTTTTAGCAGTGGGAAAGGACATATATTAATGAGTGTCTCAAGCAATAAGGCTAGAGATGTAACCTCTCTGTGGTTGTAGAGACCTGGTGCTTCTAGTCATGTAAAAGGGAAAGAGATGGAAAGACCACCTCAAAATGTGGTCGTGATGACCATGAACTACACCAAGATTGCAAGTTTTCCACTTCCTTTTTCCACATTTTCCTCCCTTGAGACTCCCTCCCTCCTCATGCATCAGTCGGGAGGAATTAGTAAGCAGCAGTATGATGTCTTCTACCACTAACTATGGACTCTAGATAGAGGTGGGCCGCATGGATTTTGGTTGAGAGGGGCGTTGGATGTTTGAATGAGTGATGAAATGTGTCATCGCGCAGCCAATGGCAGGCGTTTGAAGTGCCTGGGGCCCTGCCTTTCAGTGGGGCCAGAGAAGGCAAAGGTCAGAGGCTAAGGGTGGGCCATATCTCCCAAATAAGAGATGTTCTGAAATGTATTAAGAGGGAAAGAGGCAGAACATAAACACAGAGATAATTGTATCAGGCTCTGTACCTTCTATCCACCTTGTTTTCATCAAAGCGTCAGACTTCCTCAGGTTTAAAACACACTTATCAGCCATGGCATTAAAGCCACTGACAGGTGAAGTGAATAAGACTGACAGTGTGATGTTCTGGGCAGTGTTC
>JAJAGP010004769.1:0-43679 GCA_025084515.1 Ancistrus triradiatus
AAGAACATTGCTGCTTGTCTGCAGTTTGCTAAAGATCATGTGGACGAGCCAGAAGGCTATTGGAAGAATGTTTTTGGACGGATGAGACCAAAATAGCTTTTTGGTTTAAAAGAAAAGCGTTATGTTTGGAGAAAGGAAAACACTGCATTCCAGCATAAGAACCTTATCCCATCTGTGAAACATGG
This sequence comes from Ancistrus triradiatus, assembly GCA_025084515.1. Taxonomy (NCBI): domain Eukaryota; kingdom Metazoa; phylum Chordata; class Actinopteri; order Siluriformes; family Loricariidae; genus Ancistrus; species Ancistrus triradiatus. The sequence goes on from JAJAGP010004769.1 coordinate 186, forward strand.
TGGTGGTAGTATCATGGTTTGGGCCTGTTTTGCTGCATCTGTGCAAGGACGGCTTGTCATCATTGATTTAACAATGAATTCTGAATGATATCAGAGAATTCTAAAAGAAAATGTCAGGACATCTGTCCATGAACTGAATCTCCAGAGAAGGTGGGTCATGCAGCAAGACAACGACCCTAAGCACACAAGCCGTTCTACCAAAGAATGGTCAGAGAAGAATAAAGTTAATGTTTTGGAATGGCTAAGTCAAAGTCCTGACCTTAATCCAATCGAAATGTTGTGGAAGCACCTGAAGTGAGCAGTTAATGAGAGGAAACCCACCAACATCTCAGAGCTGAAGCTGTTCTGTACGGAGGAATGGGCTAAAATTATAAAATTTTAAAATTGTAAAAATTTTATTATAAAATTATAAAATGGGCTAAAATGTTAAAAATTATACCTGGGGCTATATTCAAAACATTCAGGGCTTGAGCTCCAGTAAAAAGACCTGACGAACCTCTGTTAAGGCTTGCTAATTGCTAATTGAAAATATTGAGATATAATTTTTTGTCAATACCCCTTCCCTTCAACACTCAAGCATGCCTCGATTACAGCAAACCCTCAAGACTAAAGGATGACAAGCTTTAAGACACTACTAGCATCTAGGTGGCAGAATGAACTTCCACTTGTTGTCGGAAAGGTTGAAATGATTCTTACCTCAAAGAAGTTGCAGTGGGCCTCCCGGGGGAGGGAGCATGTGTAGAACTGCCTGCCCTTATTCTCTCCCTCTTTAGTGACTACCTTTAGGGCACTAGGACGGTGATGAGTGGGACAGCAAGGGGTTGTAGGTGCTGATGTAGTGCCATTGCTGGCCCAGAGACTATGAGAAAAAAAAAGTTTGAGATTCTAAATGAGAAACTTTTGTATCCATTATTTACACTGCTAAACATAAGGCCTGCATCAGAGTCTCACCCTGAAGGGAGCTGCTTATTATTCTGTGTGATCTCCAGCTTCCGTCGCTTGCTTGAATTGCTTGGAAATCCGGGGGAAGCTCGCTTGGAGATTGAAGGCTGCATCCCAACCCCAGCAATACTAGCATCCCTTCCTAACACTTGGCTATTGCTCTGGTTGCTGGTACGACTCAAAGGGGAGGCAGGTGTACAGCTGAGGTCGCTCAGGATCAGTGTGGTGTTTCCAAAGACAGCTCTGTGGTTCAGCTTCACTTCCTGCTGCGGTTTGGAGAAACTGTTGTGAGGATACTTGATGAGGTCGCTAAGGAAAGATGACTCTCTTCCTGCGTCTGCATCAGCTGTGTAAATGGGAGAAATGGAAGAGTAAAAAGTTAGTCATGTATTATTTGTACATTTACTTGCAGTATTTAGCTGTAAATATAGAGTATTACCTCACGTTTATACAAGTAAGCAATATCCCTGATAGAATTTGATGTAGGTAAATCCACATTCATTAATTTTCTTAACCAGTAATAAGGTCCATTTTTGGCTATGTAGGCGTGCATCAGGATCTTTGAATCTGATGCGAGCAGCTACAGGGAGCCAGCGAAGGGAACGCAGCAGCATCCAAATTGGTGAAAAACATTTACCAAATGTTTTAGGTATGAAGTAAATCTTTATTTTACTATCAACTTCAAAAGTAATCAATTTCCTTTAAATTTTTCCTTCCTATTTAAACCTATTATGGCTTAAGGTACTAAAGGAGTGACCTAGGAACTTCTCTCAGTTACGACTGGTTATAAGTACCCTCTACTGCTGAAATGATTAACATGCGGTCCCAGAATTCATTGGGCATAGGAAGAAATGGTCCCTGAACGAGTTGCCAATTTATTGCAGGGTCCAACAACTGTGCGATGTCCAATCCAGATTTAGTGGTCTTTGAAACTGTTTAATGTTACATTTGTACAAGCTTTGAGACTCACCTGGAGGTCGAGGGCTCATACAAGCATCACAGAACTTGGTGACTGGTCGGTTAATCAAAGTGCAAAGATCACATGACCACTCCTCTTCCTCTTTCTTGGCAATGTGGTCAAAGCTATCTCGAGGTTTTGGTTCTGTCCATTTCAGCAAGGTGTTTGGGCCGTGGAGTTTACTGTAACAGCATGGTGATACACTTTATGGCTTTACCACATATTTATATGTATCTGTTAATGGATGAAAGCAAGTGGTGTGTGACTGTGTTTCAAATTAAACTTTAAGTGTTGGGAGCAGTGACCTGACAAAGATGAGATTCTTGTCATGATGTTTGTGGTACAGTGGTGCTTGAAAGTTTGTGAATGTTCTATATTTCTGCATAAATATGATCTAAAACATCATCAGATTTTCATACAAGTCCTAAATAGACGAAGAGAACCCAGTCAAACAAATGAGACAAAAATATTGTACTTAGTGATTTATTTATTGAGGAAAATTATCCAATATTACATATTAGTGAGTGGCAAAAGTATGTGAACCTTTGCTTTCAGTATCTGGTGTGACCCCACTGTCCAGCAACAACTGCAACTAAACAGTTGATACTGTTGATACAGAACAGCTTCAACTCTGGGATGTTGGTGGGTTTCCTCCCATTAACTGCTCACTTCAGGTCCTTCCACAACATTTCCATTGGATTAAGGTCAGGACTCTGACTTGCCAATTTCAAAACATTAACTTTATTCTTCTTTGACCATTCTTTGGTAGAACCACTTGTGTGCTTAGGGTCGGTGTCTTGCTGCATGACCCACCTTCTCTTGAGATTCAGTTCATGGACAGATGTCCTGACATTGTCCTTTAGAATTCTCTGGTATAATTCAGAATTCATTGTTCCATCAATGATGGCAAGCCGTCCTGTCCCAGATGCAGCAAAACAGGCCCAAACCATGATACTACCACCACCATGTTTCACAGGTGGGATAAGGTTCTTATGCTGGAATGCAGTGTTTTCCTTTCTCCAAACATAATGCTTTTCTTTTAAACTGAGACGTTCTATTTTGGTCTCATCCATCCACAAAACATTCTTCCAATAGCCTTCTGGCTTGTCCACGTGATCTTTAGCAAACTGCAGACGAGCAGCAATGTTCTTTTTGGAGAGCAGCGGCTTTCTCCTTCCAACCCTGTCATGCCCACCATTGTTGTTCAGTGCTCTTCTGATGGTGGACTCATGAACATTAACATTAGCCAATGTGAGACAGACCTTCAGTTGCTTGGAAGTTGCCCTGGGGTCCTTTGTGACCTCGCCAACTATTACACGCCTTGCTCTTGGAGTGATCTTTGTTGGTCGACCACTCCTGGATTGGTGGAGTCCAAACTCTTTAGAGATGGTTTTGTAACCTTTTCAAGCCTGATGAGCATCAACGACTTTTTCTGAGGTCCTCAGAGATCTCCTTTGTTCATGCCATGGTACACTTCCACAAACATGTTGTGAAGAGCAGACTTTGAAAGATCCCTGTTCTTTAAATAAAACAGGGTGCCCACTCACACCTGATTGTCATCCCATTGATTGAAAACACCTGATTCTAATTTCACCTTCAAATTAACTGCTAATCCTAGACGTTTACATACTTTTGCCACTGACTAATATGTAAGTAATATAGTATAAACTAATATAAAACAAACATAATAGGACTTGTGTGAAAATGTGATGACGTTTTAGGTCATATTTCTTCACAACCTCTCAAGCACCATTGTATATACAAATATACACTAAAGGTATACTTTATTAAGTACACCTGTCCAATGCTCATTAAGTCAAATATCTAAACACCCAATCGCATGGCAGAATCTCAATGCATTAGGCATATATTCATGGTGGACGACGACTCACTTCATGTTGACTTCAGCTGGATCTTCAGTTTGGCAGCGCTTGCAGAAGTACGTCATCCTGCTGTCATCCCCTAACCGACAGACGGTGATCGTACCATTGCAGTGACCACAGTTGGTTCGGTTATACACTTTACAGTGCTTATTTAGGGAAGAGCCAGACTTACGACACTGTAAAACAGAAACATAAGAGGTGAAATATGTTCTGTGTAAATTAGCACCTTATCAAGTTGGACAAATACTGTATAATACCAGGATATAATACCAGAATAGGCCAACACAGGTTTTCAGCTCAACATTAAGCACTTAACTTGAAGAAGATGGGGAAAATGGTCTATAAGGGTTCACATATTGAATCACCTGATAGAACAGCAACGTGAAATCTCGTGTCATTTTCACCAGGTGCTGTACATGCTCAGTCTTCAGCTGATTCACCTACAATAAAATACATTCTTAGATTAAATCACATCAAAGATCAAGTTTCGCTGCCAAAATTATCACACATTTTAGACACAAGATGCTCATCACTTCACTGCAGTGAATCCTATTAGATTTAGAATAAGATTAGACTTAGAATTTATTAACTTAACTATTATGTAAACACACTTTTTATTACACACTCTACAGCTCTGGACAAATTAAGAGACCACTCCATTTTCTTAAAATCAACATATCTACATGTATGGCAACAACTCCATTCCAGTATCTGACTAATTCCAACACACAATAATATAAACACACCACGTTCTACTTAATGAGGTACTGATTAGGTGATCACCTGAACCAGTCTTATTGATAAGTACAAGACACATGATAGCTGTGATTGAAATATCGATTTCTGAACTACAAGTTAAACATTAGTATTGTTTTGTTTTTAAAATGAATATAAATAAATATTTACATTTGGAATGTACAAGTAATTTGTAGAAAAAAACAATGTTCTATTTCATACAAACACATACAGTACCTGCAAATAGTAAATCCACAAACTGAGCATTGTACGGTCTTAATTTTGTACAGAACTCTATGTATAAAGTTGTATACAAACGAACCATAGATGAGATGAAGTCAATAGTTTGATATCAGCATCTGGTTTTCAATGACATTATTTATATACAGTGAAGCAAAAAAGTATTTAGTCAGCCACTGATTGTGCAAGTTCTCCAACTTAGAAAGATGGGAGAGGTCTGTAATTTTCATCATAGGTACACTTCAACTATGAGAGACAAAATGAGAACAAAAATCAAGGAAATCACATTGTAGGATTTTTAAGAATTTATTGTAAATTATGGTGGACAATAAGTATTTGGTCAATAAAAAAAGTTCAACTCAAGACTTTGTAACATAACCTTTGTTGGCAATGACAGAGGGTCAAACGTTTCCTCTAAGTCTTCACCCAGGTTTTGCCCACTCACTGTAGCTGGTTATTTTGGCCCCCATTCCTCCATGCAGATCTCCTCTAGAGCAGTGATGTTTTGGGGCAACACGGACTTTCAACTCCTATACCTCCTAAATTTTCTATGGGGTTTGAGGTTCCTGGAGACTGGCTTAGGCCACTCCAGGACCTGAAATGCTTTTTAACAGAGCCACCTCCCTTTCATTGCCCGAAGTGGATGTGTTTGGGATCATTGTCCATACTGATGACACCCAAGCCACGTTTTCCATCTTCAATGCTCTCACTGATGGAAGGAGGTGTTTGGATTAAAAATCTCACGGATACATGACCCCGTTCATTCTTCCATTAAAACACGGATCAGTCGTCCTGTCCCCTTTTTGCAGAAAACAGCCCCAAAAAGCATGATTGTTTCCCACCCCCAGTGCTCAACAAGTAGGGTATGGTGTTCTATTTTTGGTTTAATATGAACCAACATGATATTCTCCCCAAATCCTCTTCTGGATTCATCTATATGCCTCTCTGTCAAACTTTTCAGACGGGCCTGGGACATGTAACTGGCTTAAGCAGGGGGGCAGCATCGCCACTGGAGGTTCTGAGCAGTTCTTCTCCCCCGCATAGTGTTACTGATGGTAAGCCTTTGTTAACTTTGGTCCCAGCTCTCTGCAGGTCATTAATCAGGTCCCTCCGTGTAGTTCTGGGAATTTGCTGCCACCGTTCTCATGATCATTTTGACCCCACAGAATGATTCCGAGATCTTGCGTGGAGCCCCGAGGAGGGGAGATTATCAATGATCTTTTATGTCCTTCCCTTTTCTTACAATTGGCCCCACAGTTGATTTATTCACACCACAACTGCCTTGGTCCTATTTTGTAGATTCACTCTTCCCAGTCTGGTTGCAGGTCCTACAGTTTTTCTCCTGGTGTCCTTTCCACAGCTCTTTGGTCTTGGCCATGGTTGAGTTTGGAGTTGACTGTTTGAGGCTGTGGACAGTGTTGTCTTTAACAGATAACGAGGTCAAAAGGTGCCATTAATACAGGTAACGAGTGAAGGACAGAAGAGCTTCTTAAAGAAGTTACAGTTGTTTGTGGGTGACCAAATACTTATTTTCCACCATAACTTACAATTAAATTCTTTAAAAATCCTACAATGTGATTTCCTGGATTTTTTTTCCTCATTTTGTCTCATCTTTCTAAATAGGATAACTTTTTTTGCCCCACTGCACACACACATACATAACAGTCTATATATTAATATATATAAAATAATAGTTTATGGTGAGTTTTTTCATTCAGTATTCACCTTGACTGCAGGATTAAGGGCACTAAGGAAAAGTGCTTCGTTTTTGATTATATTTCCAACTCCAGGAAGCAGCGACTGATCCAGCAGAACATCACACACACCACGGCAACTCTCTTTACACACCACCTCCACTGCACGAGACACACTGAAGCTCTGAGAACAAACATCAAGGCTTGCCATGTGCTGTACCTTTTCTTTACAGTCCTCAGAGAGCCTGAACAAACACGAACGAACGAACAAAGGAACAAACGCGCGCACACACACAGTCAGTGAGATGATTTCCAGAAGGTTTCTCTCCTAACTACTAGGGGTGTAATGATGCACCGTGACATGACGCACGCGATGCAAAAATGGGACAGTGTCTATCGTCTGGTGGAATGATGCATCGTCTAATTCAGTGTTTCTCAATCCTGTGGGGTTCCAGGACCAGGATTGAGAAACACTGGTCTAATTGAATTACACTTTCTTGATTTCGCTGCCATCTAATGCAATTCCAGCTTTGAACACTAGATGGCACAGTCATACACACATCTCGGTGAGAATCCTAATTTATTTTAATTGCAAAGGACTGAAGTTTATTTTTGTTTAAATTTTTATACAAGAAAAGTACAATATGTTGAATTGTTATTTTTCAGATATGGTGAAGCTACAGTAAAATAAGCTAATGCCTTTATTGCCAATGTACAATTGCACACTGAAATTAGGATTGCTGCTCCAGAACATTGCAAATAAACACACACACACACACACACACACACACAACAGAATAAGACAGTCACACAGACAGATTAAGTCAGTCAAACACAAAGACTTTGCACTTAAAATTATTATAGCACTGATAAAAATAAAAGAAATACTGAATATAAGAAATACTGTACAGAGGTATTGCACTGACAGAATATGGGAATTTTGTTTACAATTTTTAACTGAATGTTTATAGTTATTTCTTTTCATTTCAAGGGACTGAAGTTTTATTGTTAAAAAAATACAACACAATAAACTGTGCATTGTTTACAACAGAAATAAAAAAGGAACGTCTTTTGTCAAATTTAAAATGAATAATCATGAGAAAATCTAACTCGGGTATTGTGAATCGAATCGTCAGTGTATCGTTACACCCCTAATTATTATTGCCACCATTTTTTCACTTACAATAAGACTCATCTCTTCTTATTGTGAGATTTTCTCAGTCACTAAGGCAGTTTCTGAAATGCAGCACCATTTCCTCAAAATTGACTTTTCACTGATTTTCTGCAGTTATCCTTTTATTAAGTGCATGTAAACTCAATACGTGTCTTCCAACCGCTGTCTGATGGTGAGGTTTATGATACTTTGCTTATACAACCCCTGGCAAAAAGTATGGAATCACTAGACTTGGATGAGCACTCAATCAGACATTTCATTCTGTAAAACAAACTCAGATCAAAAACATGATACAATAATAAGGTTATTCCAAAGTGCAACTTGTTGGCTTTCAGGAACACTCAAAAAAATGAAGAGAAAACATTGTGGAAGTCAGTGAATGTTACTTTTATTGACCAAGCACAGGGAAAAAAATATGGAATCACTCAAATTGGAGGTAGAAAATAAGGACACACCCAGTCAATTTCCTTTCCCTAAATGGACACCTGCCTCAGAGTAGATCTGCTCGTTAGTATGCAGTTAAAAACACCTGCAGTTCATGACAACACCTTGGAGGGCTGCCCTGGACGAAGTGGAGTGGCAAGAACCATGGCTCCAACAAGAGAAATGTCTCTTGAAAAACAAAAAAAGAGAGGATTGTGAAACTTCTTGAAGAAGGTAATCCCTTCACGCATGGTTTTTGCTAAAGATGTCGGTGTTTCACAGTCAGCTTGTATCCAAGATATGACCAAATACAAACAGCATGGAAAATGGTTGTTAAAGCCAAAGCGTACTGGTAGACCAAGAAAGACATCAAAGCCGTCAAGACAAACAACCACTTAAGGCCATTGTCTTGAAACCGAAAACGTACAACTACACAGATGAAGCCATAAATGGGGAGGAAGCTGGAGCCAATGTATGTGACCGAACACGTTAGAAATCGCCCTAAAGGAAAGGGGGGATTTTAATACAGGAAAGCAAAGAAAACCATCATTGACACCTAACATAAAAGACCAAGACTGCAATGGCTAAGGAGAGGCCAATCATGGACTGTGGATGGACTGGATGAAAGTTATCTTCAGTGATGAGTCAAGAATCTGCATGGACAAGTTGATGATGCTGGAACTTTTGTTTGGTGCTGTCCCTGAGTGAGATTTATGAAGAAGGCCTGCCGAAGAAGAAAACAACCAAATTCCCACAGTGTCCTTGATGATATGGGCTGCATGTCAGGCAAAGGCAACTGGGGAGATGACTGAGGTTAATATCTTCTATCGATGCACAAAGTTTACATTGAGATTTGGGACAGTTTTCTCATCCCTTCAGTTGAACAGATGTTTGGAGGTGATGAAAATTTTTTTCCAAGAGGACAATTCAAGCATCGGTGCCATAGGGCAACAAAACAGTGAGGCATTCCTTGGAGAAAGACACATTCAGTCGATGTCATGGGCCTGCCCCCCAAATAGTCCAGATCTTTCAACCCAATTGGGAAAACCGGTGGTGGAAATTGAAAAAAAAATGGTCCACAAGAAGGCTCCGAGCTGCAAAAGCTGATCTGGCAACTGGCTATCCAAGAGAGGTTGGCACCAATTGATGCCACGAATACTGTTTGTCACTCATCAGTCCCATGCCTCAGAGACTAGAAAGCTGTTATAAAAGCCCAAAGGTGGTGCAACTAAATACTAGTGATGTATTTTGAATGGTCTCTTTTGTTTATCTGTTTTTTCATGATTCCATACTTTTTTCCTCAGAATTGAGTGATTTTCCCATATTTTTTTTCCCTGTGCTTGGGTCAATAAAAGTAACATCACTGACTTCCACAATGTTTTCTCTTCATTTCTTTGAGTGTTCCTGAAAGCCAACAAGTTGCACTTTGGAATGACCTTATTATTGTATCATGTTTTTTTGATCTGAGTTTGTTTTACAGAATGAAATGTCTGAATGAGTGCTCATCCAAGACTGGTGATTCCATACTTTTTGCCAGGAGTTGTAGAACTACTTGTAATTGTTGTAAACAACCAAGAAAAGCTGTAATTCCTACCGGATTTCCACAGTCGTATTGAAGAAACACAAAGTATCTTTAGTGAGTCGGATGAGGAGAGATGCTGGATTCCCTCTGTAGTCTGTTCTCTCTGCTGTATTTATTCGCATAGATCCATTCATGCCAAAATGAAGCCTAAGAACACAAAAAAAAGATTAATATACAGTTGTTTTTCTTCCTACCTGATAATTTATACTCTGATTAAGATCTTGCTATTGGTGCTCAGACAAGACAAGTTTTATGATGAAAAAAAAAAGAATCCTCTGGATTTGATTTGACCACCAAATATTTTTGGCTGAATGAACAGTCCTGGGCAGAGAAAAGTCTGCTTATTACTGGTCTTGTATTATACGTGTACTAAAGCACGTACTAGTATGCATTTAACAACTGCATTACGTAGACCAGCCATTACCATAGTCACAGTCTTTTTATGCTACTGTAATATAAATATAAAGGGTATTTTCACAAGAAAACTGTGTAAATGAGTCAGAGGTACTGCTGAAAACACAAGTGGAACACAATTTGTTGGTTTGGTTTATTTAACGTGGCCAAAAGCCAAAAGGCCAAATTTAACGCTGAAAGCGACACACACAAGGTTACACCAAGACTATTCAGATTATAATTTATACACCAACAAAGACGACTCGAAGAGCAAGGTGTGTAATAGTTGGCGAGGCCACAAGGACTCCAGGGTAACTTCTAAGCAACTGAAGGTCTCTCTCACATTGGCTAATGTTAATGTTCATGAGTCCACCATCAGAAGAACACTGAACAACAATGGTGTGCATGGCAGGGTTGCAAGGAGAAAGCCACTGCTCTCCAAAAAGAACATTGCTGCTCGTCTGCAGTTTGCTAAAGATCACGTGGACAAGCCAGAAGGCTATTGGAAGAACGTTTTGTTGACAGATGAGACCAAAGTAGAACCTTTTGGTTTAAAAGAAAAGTGTTACGTTTGGAGAATTGAAAACACTGCATTCCAGCATAAAAACCTTATCCCATCTGTGAAACATGGTGGTGGTAGTATCATGGTTTGGGCCTGTTTTGCTGCATCTGGGCCACGACGACTTGCCATCATTGATGGAACAATGAATTCTGAATTATATCAGAGAATTCTAAAGGAAAATGTCAGGACATCTGTCCATGAACTGAATCTCAGGAGAAGGTGGGTCATGCAGCAAGACAACGACCCTAAGCACACAAGTCGTTCTCCCAAATAATGGTTACAAAAGAATAAAGTTAATGTTTTGGAATGGCCAAGCCAAAGTCCTGACCTTAATCCAATCAAAATGCTGTGGAAGGACCTGAAGCGAGCAGCTAATGTGAGGAAACCCACCAACATCCCAGAGTTGAAGCTGTTCTGTACGGAGGAATGGGCTAAAATTCCTCCAAGCCGGTGTGCAGGACTGATCAACAGTTACAGGAAACGTATAGTTGCAGTTATTGCTGCACAGGGGGGTCACACCAGATACTGAAAGCAAAGGTTCACATACTTTTGCCACTCACTAAAATGTAATATTGGATCTTTTTTTCCATCTTTAACTGGTTCTCTTTATCTGCTTTAAGGACTTGTGTGAAAATCTGATGTTTTAGGTCATATTTATGCAGAAATATAGAAAATTCTAAAGGATTCACAAACCCACGCAGGGATGGGGAGAGCATGCACAGAAAGGACCCAGGCCTTTCCACCCTGGGATTGAACCCAGGGTCTTCTTGCTGTGAGGCGACGGCGCTATCCACCAAGCCACCGTGCCGCCCTCAGAAAATACAGCAATGTACTGTTGCGGCTCTGTGTACGAAAGCCATAACACTTCAGAGCATAGTGTAATGGACTTGATACTTTTGACCTTTTATTTGTGAGAAGCCAAAAATGCATTGATAGACAATACTAAGACCAACACAGAAGATTAGCCAGATGAAACTGAGCCCTAAAGGGTGAATGTGAACCAGTTTATATAGTTGTAGGTAAGAGAGAATTATACAGGTAGTGCAGGTACAAACAAAGCAGTACTGTAATACAATAGGCTTGTGTGTTTGCAGTGCACTTTTAAGTACACGTACGCACAAACCAAATAGCTAGTTAATAACCATGATGTCCTTGTTGACAGCACTGGAATAAAACGTTACCTCAAAGCTCTGACGCCGAAATACATAAAAAGCTCTTTGCCGAGTGTCTGAACTCCCGTGTACTCACACCCCGAGAAACACTGGAAGGACGGTCCTGAAGTACGTCCATGATCCTGAAATGGAAATGACAGTCTCTGTATTTGGTTTTATCTGCCAATTTGGCACCACTTTGACACCAAAAACTGAAATGAAAATACAATATTCCATGCAATATCTCATTGAGCCAGAGGCGGCAACATTGAAAGGTACGTTCAGACAGCAACCCACAAATCCTACACATTCAGCCTAATGAATGGAACCCAACGCGACAAAGTTTACGTCTCATTCTAGTTTTTACTGTTCATGTTAGGAATGGTGTGGATTTTAGGGAATCCAGTGACACTTGGGCACATGGTTAAAAAGAATGACACTATCAAAGGAACTGACAGTGACTACTGTGGATGACCAAGTCCGTCCCTTCATGGCAGTTGGTTACCCTATGGCAGAAGGGTCATGGTTTAGTTCCAGGAACGAGAGAGACAGTTTTCCTTGCTTCCCTGCCCTACACAGTTCCCAAAGCTTAACATATAGAGCACTTATGGGACGAGATACATTTGCACCAATTGCGAGAAGCTATGCTGTCTGCATGAGTCAACAGACCTGCAGTACAGCACCTAGAAGAATCTAAGCCACGACAAATTGCAGTTCTAAAGAAAAAAAAAAGGGATAAATTCATCAGTGCTTATAGGATGCAGCCTACACTATGCTGGTGGCTGGACATTTTTGATTGGTGGACTATTTTTATTTTTGACACTGAGGTGTTTAAGTGGCTCGGTGGGTAGCATTGCCACCTCACAGCCAGAAGGTCCTGGGTTCAATCCCATGTTGGGGTGGCCTGGGTCCTTTCTGTTTGGAGTCTGCATGTCCTCCCCGTGTCTGCATGGGTTTACTCCAGGCACTCCGGTTTCCTCCCACAGTCCAAAGACAGGCAGGTTAGGTTAATTGATTACACTAAATTGGTTTGGTTTGAGTGTGGTCTCTGGCGACAGACGGAGCGACACGTAGGCTGGAGTATTCTCGGTCGCATCAAATGGCAGTGGGCGGACCCCGCATCCAGCAGGACAAGCACCAGGGAAATGATGAGTGACACTGAGGTGTTTAAAAACTCCAGCAGCACTACTGCATCTAATCAACTCATATTAGCACAACACACACAAACACACCACATTAGTGCCACTGCAGTGCTGAGAATGATCCATGACCTGCTCTCGGGGGTCCTGACCATTACAAAAACGGAGTAAAGGTGACTTACAAAGTGTGTAGAAACAGATGGACTACAGTCTGTAATTGCAGAACTATAAAGTGCTTCTATATGGTAAATGGAACTGATAAGATTTACAGTGAGTGTAGAAACAAGGAGGTGTACCTAATAAAGAAGCTGGTGAGTGTATGTCAGTGCTGTAGTACGATTAGCCTGTGTTTACAAAACGTATCTAATTAACTTGCCAGAGCTGGTTAGTGTTCAACTATTGAAGATACACAATACACACAGAAGACCTCATTAACCTTTAAAATATCATAAAGTTATTCGTAGCTGCAGCCGAAAGGGACACTGATGACACAAAAAGCAATGTATAACCATGCCTGCTCAGTATTAACGTTCACTTACCGCGCTTCCGCTTATTTCTACCACTTTCTGTCCCTTTTGAACGCGGACGCGGATTTTCTCGCCATTCAGGGTGCAGCCTGGACCCTCCACCATCGCTACAATATTAACACGACGATAACCAGTAGCTTATACCGATGACACCAAATGCGTTCATTGAACCCAAAAACAGAACCGCTGCAAACAACCCGCCAGATTTTTCGAATTTGCGCATGCGCGTACACAACCCATGACAGAGAGTGTATGCAGTTTCGACGTGAAGTATAAAAATCAGGGGCGTTTATTAGTGCTGGGAATTCCGGCTCTTTTCAGAGAGCCGGCTCTTTTGGCTCGGCTCACTAAAAAGAGCCGGCTCTTTCGGATCCCAAGTGGCTCTTTAGACTTTTTGTAGCTTAATGTACATTGTGTAAAACACATAATATCCAATGTTTGTTATTATTAATATGTTTTTTATTTAAATACTCACAATGGAACACAGTAAAATAAAATACAAAAACGAAGACCCATCTCAATTACAGGTCCAATCTGGTCTCAGGTCTCTGATTATGTAAATATAAATAAAAATGTGCAAAAAAAGAAATAACAGCATCCAGGTTACAGTTTTTAATGAAGAAAAAAATATATATAATACATACTTTAGATTCAACTTTATTGTCATTACACATGTACAAGTACAACGCACAACTGAAGGTAGTTTAGCATCTAACCAGAAGTGCAATAAGCATCAATGTGTCGGAACGTACAATACATTAAAAAATATATAAATCGGCTCACAATCAGGAACCGGCTCCCGTCGTTCATTTCAAAGAGCCGGCCCTTAGACCGACACGTCACTAGTTTATAGATGACTTGTCGTACTGAGGCACAGATAAAAATAAGCCTGTTTAACACTAGATTAAGCGATTTAACACTGAAGTGGGCGTTACTTTGCCATGGATAAGAATTGACTAATTCACACTGAAGATTTTGTATTAAGTCAAGTCAAGTCAAGTCAGATTTATTTATATAGCGCTTTTTACAATGGAGCATTGTCTCAAAGCAACTTTACAAGTTTAGATTATCTCCTAATAACCACGTCCAATCCCAAATTGAGCAAGCTACATTAATATTGTTTATGCTAACGTAACTGAATTTGCTAGATTAATGAATGCATTTGCTTTAGTGGTCTCATAACCTCCTAACCTAAGAGAGCAGTTATCTCAAACCAGTCTGTCTGGAACCAATCATGCCAGAGTCAAAATCACTGACATATTTTCCCCCACTTTTATGGCTTGAATCGACCATTTTCTGAAGCTGCTCACTGTAACTGCATGTCTTTATGCATTGCACTGCTACCACATGATCGACTGATGACATACTTGAATAAATGCGTACAGATGTTCCTAATACTGTAAGAGTATATTCAACAAATAGAAAACTTGAGAAAGGAATGGAAACCAGAAATATGGGTCAAAGAGTTCACACTTTGCACTAGACAAATTAAAAAATGACAGGAAGATTGTAGATAGTAGATTGTAGATAGTTGAAAGACGTTTCTAGCATGCATACTGTGTATTATAATATATAGCAAAAGTATATGGTCTTATAGCCTATTTATCATGAAAGCTGTAGTATAGTAAGTGGTAGGATTTGTGTGTTGTCACAAGATGGCAGTAGAACTATCTGTGAAAACAATACACTCTTGGTAAAGATGGGTAAAGAGGTGATGAAAAGCCTAATGATATAATTACTTTGCATGAATATCGTTCTGGTAATCTGTTGTCAGGTATTTACAATCCCAAATCAGGAAAATTTGGGACGGTAAGTTGGGAAAAAACAAAACAAAACACAGCGTTTCTTTCATTTACCTTTCATTTCATTACAGTCAGTATGAGCCCAAGGTAACTCGTTGTTTGTCTGGTCAACTTCATTTCATTTGTTAATAAACATCTATTCTTCCGTTCTATTTGTGCAACTTATTCCAAAAAAGTAGGACAGGGGCGATTTAGACCTGGTAATAAGGAAAAAGAATGGCCGACATGGTGGCTGGGTGGGTAGCATTGCCACCTCACAGCAAGAAGGTCCTGGGTTGAATCCCAGGGTGGAGTGGCCTGGGTCCTTTCTGTGTGGAGTCTGCATGTCCTCCCCGTGTTCGCGTGGGTGTACTCCGGGTACTCCATTTTCAGTCCAAAGACATGCCAGTTAGGTTAATTGATTACAATAAATTGGCCTGGTTTGAATGTGGTCTCTGACAAAAGGAGCAACGCGTCGGCTGGAGTATTCTCGATCGCATCAAATGGCAGTGGGCAGACCCTGCATCCGGCGGGACAAGCACCAGGAAAATGATGAATAAGGAAAAAAAATTGAATAATTATGTGATTTCAAACAGGTGATGTCAACAGGTGATTATAATCATGATGTGGTACAAAAGCAGTATCCACGAAAGGTTTTTAGTCTTTGAGGAGTGAAGTGGGAATACAATCTCTAGTTTGTCAACAAATCCGTGAGAAAACTATTGAAGTACACTGACAAAAAAAAAAAAAAAAAACTCACCAAGAAAGAGTTTTTGGAATCAAATGAAATTTGAATGTAATGATGACATATGTACTAAATTATTAAAATATTAGAGGGTAAGGATAAGTTTATCAGGGAAAACTCTACAATTAAAAGGAGGCTCTAGTTACCCTGTTAGGCCACCTCTAGTCTGGATACAAGCTGAGATATGGTTGGTCATGGAGGCATAGAGGTTCTATAAGGTATCCTGTGGCACATTTTTCCCACAGATGTTGCAGCTGGGCCTGTAGATCTTCATCTATCACACCAGCAGCTGGTGCAGTGTGTCGCTCAACAGCGAAGGCAGGATTTAAGATCTCACCATAAGGTCTCCATACTCAAAGCCGACCACTGTCAGATCTCAAACGGGACCTGGTTTTGTCACTAAAGGCGATATGGTTCTAGTGCATAGCAGTCCAGGTTTCTTGTTCACGACACCACTGCAAACGAAGGCAATGATGGCTGGTTGTCAATGGCAGAACACTTAATGGGCCCTGAAACAACACATTTTTTTTTCCACTAAGTGCCTGGAAATGGTCTGGACAGAGAAAGTGGTGTGTAGTGAAGGTGCCACCTGTGTCTGGATGGTGGACAACAAAACTGGGAGCTGTTCGTACTTGTTGGTGAATCAAATGATCCTCTCTACTGGTGGTCTGTCTGGTGGTCTTTGTGCATGCCTCATGTAACCACTGCTCCCAATACCTCAGAACAGCTAGGTTACAATGGCCTAGATAGTGGGCAATTTGTCAAAATGACCAACATTAATGCTGCCATCACAGAATTGTAAATGACCTTTAGAAAGGGCACTGACCCAACCCCATACCATGACAGACCCTGGTTTTTGGACTTGCCCCTGATAACAATCTTCTTGTCTGTGGTCCACATGGCATTCATTTCTTCTTCTTCTTAAAAAAAATACTGATTCATCTGACCACAATACATGTTTTCACTGTGTGATGGTCCATCCTAGATGCCTCCAAGCCCAGAGAAGATGATGCTGCTTCTGGATATGATTAACATAAAGCTTCTTTTTGCACAGTTTTAAGTTTTAAGTGGTATTTGTGAATGTAACTTGATATTGTAGTGCTTGACAGAGGTTTTTCAAAGTAATCCTTTGCCCATGTGGTTATATCAGCTATTGATGAATGACAGTTCTTGATGCAGTCTCGTCTGAGTGATCAGAGTTCATGGCTCTTTAGTTCAGGCTTGCACCTTGGCCTTTAAAGATTGAAATTTCTCCAGATTCCTTGAATCATTTAATGGTGTTGTGCACTGTAGAAGAAGAAATATGCAAATCCCTTCCAATGTTTCTTTGACTTTTATACTTTAGACTTTAAATTGAGTCATAATTTTCTCAAGCATTTGTTGACAAACTAGAGATTCTCTGCCTGTGCTCCTCAAAGACTCGGCCTTTCGTGGATACTGCTATTCTACCTAATAATGATTATAATCACCTGTTGTTATCACATGATTGATTTATTGTTTTTCCCTCATTACTATCCCTACATTTGCCCCATCCCATGTTGTGGACTTCTGGAATGTGTCACAGGCCTGAAATGCAGGAATGGATGTATATTAACAATGAAATGAAGCTGATCAGACAATACATGAAATATATTTGGTTCATACTGTCTACAATTAAATAAAAGTCAAAATATATGTAAGGAAAACTGATTTATTTTTTCTTTTATTTGCATTTTCCATACCATCCCAACTTTTTCTGATTCAGGATTGTAGTATTGTGAATGCTTGTCATCTACACAAGCTTGTTGGTGAAAGTCACACATGAATCTTCAATCCAAACATTATGGGTATTCCTCACCCTGGCAGGGTAGTGTCTGACATGGTTCCCTACTCACTGTTCCATATATTGTACATACCATATACAGTATAGGACTATTGTCCTATAGTGACTAAAATTGTGTGAAGATTTCGAAAGCTTTTTTTTTTTAAACCCAAAAAATCAATTTGCTTTGAGGTTAAGGATTGTTTTAGGTGTAGCATATTACTGTTAGCTACAGTAGGCTAATATGTCCTTGCAAAGTCCCCACAATGACAATGAGCAAGACAAATGTGTGTGTGGGAGAGAGAGAGAGAGAGAGAGAGAGAGAGAGAGAGAGAGAGAGAGAGAGAGAGATTTTTGGAGAGTAGGAGTCTGACTCCGGATGGAAGGAATGATGTTTTTTCCCTTTACTGGCCTCTGTCCTTCTTCCTTCCTGTCCGGACTCTGCCCAAATATTTCTCCTGTTTGTCTTCCTGTAACTACGACATAATATCCTTTAAGAAAAAGTTTTTTTTTTCTTTATTGTATAAAGGCACATTCAATAATGTGTTAAGTATGCCATTTTAAAAAACGGTTGGTCAGATGGTAAGTAGATTTTCTTCAAGTGACTTCGAAATGTTGCAATGTTATGAAATCAGCTCGAACCTGCTGACCTTGAACAAAACTTACTGAAAATAAAAGCCACAATTTCCATTCAGTTTTGAACTCGGTCTATTAAACTGTATAGGCTACTGTTGGTCATATACCTCTTATACACGTTTTAAATTTCGAATAATTGTGCTAAAATAATTATGCTAAAATGACCACATGATTCAATATCGAGCACTGCACTCAATAATCATGATATAATTATTTTGCAGCTGTCGGGCGTAGAGTAAATTCTTTCGTATGAAATCTTTCTAAGGGCCAATGAGACAAGGTCCCACCAGATGTCGCTGTAGAGTAGTGCACAAAATGATCAATAATTCAGTTTAATAAGTTCGTTCTCCTGCGTTAAATGCATAAGACTACGACTGTTTCAGGACAACTGAAAAAAAAAATGGATTTCGGACTCCTAATAATATTTCTAGTAACGTTTCAATAATAAACTTGCTTTTCGAGAATAAAGTTGTAGTATTTCAAAAATAAAGTCGTAGTATTTCGAGAATAAAGTCAAAATGCTGAAAGTATTACACTGTACACTAAATGATTTAGCCTAGGTTTTACAAACAAATAAATACTAAATGTCTTGGCACATCATAATCAGATTATTACATGTATATGAACACTGAAATTGTTGTGCAAGAAACTGTGTTTATTCAGAAGGAAAAAAATCAAACTGACTTTGATGACACCTTTTTGGTCTCTTTAGTGTAAGAAGAAATTGCAGGCAGTGATCATGTACAAGGCTATTGATAGTTACATCATAGTGCCATTCAAACAGGATCAAGCCCCATCAGCATTTGTCTCACCAAGGGGCCAACTGAAAACACAATGCCCATGCTCAACACAATTTCAGTATTGATATGTGGGGCACTATTCCACTGGGGTAGCACAGTGGCTCAGTGGTTAGTGCTGTCGCCATATTTTCCCAATTTCTTCAGGTGTTTCCTCCAGTTTCCTCCCACATTCCAGAGACATGCATCCGGTCACCTAGCATATTTAAATTGCCACAGTGTAAGTGAGTGTGTGTACATGTGCCCTACGATGGATTGGTACCCTGTCTGGCTCCCCATGACACTGAATTGGATTAAGAAGGGCTGTTACGTTGGGTGCTTGTGTGGCACAGCAGTTTGTTTGTCATATGTAGGCATGATTGGCTGTGTCTGAGGCAGGAGAGGCAACAGTGACCCCTACCCAGCCCATATAGGTGTCCCATCTGGGATACAGGTATGCCTCAAGAAATAATTATTTTTAATAAAAGCACATGTTCCACAGCTATTGGCACCCCTACATTTAATACTTTGTACAGCTTTTCTTTTCCAATAAATCAGCACCTTTTCTTCTCCTATAACATCTTATAAGGTTTGTGAATACAGAACAGGGGCTTTCAGACAATTCCTCTTTTCAAAATCTCACCAAATCGTACTCTAGTCTTTAGCTCATCCCACAGATTTTCTATGAGGTTTGAATCAGGGGACTGAGATGACCATGGCAGAAGCATGATTTTGTGTTCAGTAAACCATTTGTGTCTTGATCTGGGCATGTTTTGGAACATTGTCCTGTTGGAAGATCCAGTGACAAACCATTTTTAGTTTCTTGGCAGAGACAGCCTAACAGGGTCCTCAGGATCTTTGGAGGAAAAAGAGTCCCACAACATAGTCATCCTTCTTTTTCCCCTAAACCCACCTTGAGAGCCAAAAAGCTCAACTTTCTCGAAGTTACTGCAGTAGTCTTCTGGCTGGACCCCTGTAACTCGTTCATAATGCAGCAACATGTCTGTTCTTTTTTTTTTTTTTTTATTTACCCACCACTCAAGATTAAACGCATCAAGACTCTTCACTGTTCTGGCACCCAGGTGGTGGAATGAGTTTCCACTGGATGTCCAAATGGCTGAGTCTCTTGCTGTCTTCAGTGAAGATTGCACATGAAACTGCACTTACATAAAAAGATACTATGACTGCTTGAGACTTTAGGTACATCAAATCCTAACAGGATTTAGTTGGATTGTGTTCTTCGGCTATTGCGTATTTGCACTAGCATGAGGTAATGTCTGCTAAGCAGAATAAAAAAGCATTTCTGTAAGTCGTTCTGGATAAGGGCATCTGCGAAATGCTGCAGATGTAAACACAAATTTTTGTTCCATCTGACTATCTGAGTCCAAGTCTCATTAGCATTTAACATATAACTCCAGGCACTTATGTTGGAAGGCCTTCCAAATACTCTGTTGGCATGAAGGTTGCGGCTGATTGTAGTTTTGAATATTTGCTTGATTCCAAGGTGATTCTGTAATTCTCCAACAGTGATCCTTGGGGAGTTTTTGCCTGTCTTACCATCCTCCTCTCTCTGTGTGGAGGCTAAATAAACTTGGATCGTTGTCCAGACAAGTTTATCAAAGTTCAAGTTGACTAGAACGTTTTAATAATTGCCCTAACTGTAGCTATGAGCATTTATAGGCAAGATGCTATTTTTATAGCCACTCCCTGTGTTCTCTCGTCTTTCCAATGCTGAAGAATGACCAAGAGAATTTGACCTTTCTGTCAAGTCATATATATATATATATATATATATATATATATATATATATATATATTATATATATATATATATATATATATATATATACACACATCACTGAAACAGTCATGGATAACTACTTGAAAGTTCCCAGACACTGCAATCACCTTAAAAATATATGGTAAATGGAAAACAATGATCCATTTACATTTATTTCTAAGAATTTCTAGGGGTCCCAATAATGGCTCATATGGTTTTGTTAAAAAATAAAAATAAAAATAAATTAATTAATTAATTAATAATAATAATAATAATAATAATAATAATAATAATAATAACTATTATTATTTTCTCAGATGTATTATTATTATTATTATTATTATTATTATTATTATTATATATTTTTTTATTAGTAGTATTTTATTTTTTATAATATTGCTATATCATTTTTTATTATTTATTATACATGTATAATTTATGGATTAATTTATTGTTGTTTAATTAAAGATTTTTTCTCATTTTTTCAGTGTGAGTGTAAGATAATTCCCCAAAATATGAATTTTTATTATAGCTTTCGTGTACTCATTTTTACCAAGGGTGCCACTAAATGTGGAGGGGACTGTAACTTAGAACTTTAACACCTTTAACACATTTTCATGACTATATTATTCATGATCAGATTAGGCACCCTTACTCGTTGGATGTGTCCAAAATTCACTATTCCCTATTGCCTACATTCTGCTACGTACACTGATTTCCTACCTCATTTCTTTGTGTAAGCAGAGGCACTGTATAAACACACTAGTGACACTGTGCGGTGGCACAACATGACTGGCACACTAGGTAACAACTTGTTTGGATCTTTGTGCAGAAGGACTCATACTGCAACAGGATAATGACCTAACACATGCACTTCTAAAAGCTTTGTAACAAGTACTTGAAGACCAAAAAAGGAGGGCTGACTGTCATGGACCTTCATAATTTCCATATTTGGACAGTAATATCCTCTTGACCTAAAACACCAGTGAGCATTTATGAAGACATAGAAAGGCAAAGCATTTGGTAACATAGAAAAAAATGTACTTTGGAATGTTGTGAAATCATGCTAGGATAACATCATTGATCATCAGCTTTTGCGCAAACCCATGGAGTCCATGCCAGTTTGATTGGAACATGCCAAATAAAAATAAATGTTTAAATTTATCCAAAAGGTAAAGGTTTCAGTTGACAAGGTGATAATATGATTTCCATTATATTAAATTTGAGAAAAATGCAAACCAGAAGGATTTTTGTTAGTGCTCATACTTCACGGACATTTATAACTGTAATTACTATAACATAATTACAGTATTTTAATGGTCTTTTGTAGCCTCTACGTTAGTTTGATTGAAATTATTCCACTGTATTTTGCTACAATTGCTGTAGTTTTGAATCAGATAGAAAAATGGCAAAATAACTGAAATGGTATTAAAACTATGATGTTTATCAGCACTAATGGTAAGACTTTTTATTTTAAGTTTTATTGACCTATCAAAATGGATAGATAACAGAAAACCTTAAAGTAAAAGGCCATTATTAAAGAAAGTTGATGTTCTAATCTCACTCTAGGGGAAATTTCGCATTAGATGACATACAATTGGATTTTGTATAATTACAAACTGATGGCTATGAGCTTCCCTTATTTAGTAGATACAACCAGCCCTACACTTTAAACACTGAACACACTGAACAAAATGTTCCTCAGAACAATGTCATGTATTTTAAACTCCCTTTTCTGTAATAGTGTTGTAGTTTATCCTACTGTCCATCAGCTGTCTTAAACTCTATTTATATGATGTTCCAACCCCAAACAGAGCTGGTAAAGGCTGTAGGTCCTAAATAGGCACCTTACAAATATAACCTGTCTCTTTTACAGTGTCAGCTGAAACAGCTCATCAATCAGTGACGCTACAAAGTAAAACTATTTGTGCTTCCCCCAGGAAAAGCACTGACAGAGTGCGTTATCCATATAGGAAGATTCAGCCATGACCTAACCATGTCTCTATTCAGTCACTCACTCACTTTCCATATCTGTTTAATCCAGTTGAGGGTCATGGGGAGAGCCAGTGCCTAACTGGTAACATATGACGCAAGGTGGGTACCAAAACTAGACACGGCGTCAGTCCATCTTAGGGCACATGCATACAGTGGTATGAAAAAGTTTGGGCACCCCTGATAATTTTCATGATTTTAGTTTATAAATCATTGGTTGTTCAGATCAGCAACTTGAGTTAAATATATCATATAGCAGATGAACACAGTGATATTTGAGAAGTGAAATGAAGTTGATAGGATTTACAGAAAGTGTGCAGTAATTATTCAAACAAAATTAGGCAGGTGCATAAATTTGGGCACCCCAACAGAAAAATGACATCAATATTTAGTAGATCCTCCTTTTGTAGAAATAACAGCCGCTAAACGCTTCCTACAGCTTCCAGTCTGGATTCTGGTTGAAGGTGCTTTGGACCATTCTTCTTTAGAAAACATCTCCAGTTCAGTCAGGTTTGATGGTTTCCGAGCATGGTCAGCCCACATTTTCAGTAATCTCATGTCTGGGGACTGAGATGGCCATTCCAGAACGTTGTGTACTGGTTCCTCTGCATGAATGCCTTAGTAGATTTTGAGCAGGGTTTGGGGGGTCGTTGTCCTCGGTGCAACTTTGTCACTGATTCTTGAACATTGTTCTCAAGAATCTGGAGATATGAACTGGAATCCATGCGACCCTCAACTTTAACAAGATTCCTAGTACCTGCACTGGCCACACAGTCCCACAGCATGATGGAACCGCCACCAACTTTTACTGTGGGTAGCAAGTGTTTTTGTCTTGGGATGCTGTGTTCTTTTTCCGCTCCTTGTTATGTCCAAATAACTCAATTTTAGTTTCATCAGTACACAGCACTTTATTCCAAAATGAAGCTGGATTGTCCCAAATGTGCTGTAGCACACCTCAAGTGACTCTGTTTGTGGCGTGTCTGCAGAAAAGGCTTCTTCTGCATTACTCTCCCATACAGCCTCTCCTTGTGCAAAAGTGCGCTTGTATAGTTGAACGATGAACAGTGACACCATCTGCAAGCAAGATGAGGTTGTAGGTCTTTGGAGGTGGTCTGTGGCTTGACTATGACTGTTCTCACCATCCTTCGCCTCTGCCTATTCTGAGATTTTTCTTGGTCTGCCACTTCGGGAGTTCCTTAACTTAGAACTGTGCCTGTGGGTCTTTCCATTGCCTCTCTATGTTCCTCACAGTGGAAACTGACAGCTGAAATCTCTGAGTCGTCTATCCCGCCCTTCCCCGGCCTCTCTATACTTTTCTCCCTTTCACTTCCTCCTTCCCCCCACCTTTGTCTTTCCACTTTCCCGTCTGCATCCAACACATTGTCCCAATTCTCATTAACCTCCCCTTCTCCCTGGTGCCATCCACTTTTTCCTTCCCCCTTACCCTACCGCTCTTTTTCCCTCCTCTCCCCCCTCCTTTCTTCCCCCCCATCTCCCATCCTTCGCCTCTGCCTATCTGAATTTTTCTTGGTCTGCCACTTCGGGAGTTCCTTAACTAGAACTGTGCCTGTGGTCTTCCATTGCCTCACTATGTTCCTCACAGTGGAAACTGACAGCTGAAATCTCTGAGAGAGCTTTTCCCTTTCCCTGAACCATGATGTTGAACAACCTTTGTTTTCAGGCCATTTGAGAGTTGTTTTGAGGCTCCCATATTGCCACTCTTCAGAGAAGATGCAAAGAGGAGAAAAACTTCCAATTGGCCACCTTAACCCTTTATCATAGTTGGACTCACTTGTGTATGTAGATCAAGGGTCAGTGAGCTTACAAAACATATTTTGTGTTCCAATAATTAGTGCTAAAGGTATTCAAATGACAAGGGTGCCCAAATTTATGCACCTGCCTAATTTTGTTTGAATAATTACTGCACACTTTCTGTAAAACCTATAAACTTAATTTTCACTTCTCAAATATCATGGTGTTCATCTGCTATATGATATATTTACCTGAAATTGCTGAGCTGGACAACCAATGATTTATAAAGAAAAATCATGAAAATTATCAGGGGTGCCCAAACTTTTTCATACCACTGTACAAACACATACCAGTTGACTACAGTTGAGCTAACGCATGTCATAGGAATGTGTGAGGAAATTGGCATACCTGGAGGAAGTCCACTCAAACGAGGAGAGAACATGCAAAATTACACACAGACAGCAGCTGGACTGGGACTTCGGGTCTCTGCAGCTAACAGGAGACAGTGCTAATCACTTTCCCATTATGCCACCCTGTCTCTATTCATTACTTCAAATCAAAAGTGCAGAGCTGCCTGTTTTGTACATATGAAAAAGTACTGTACGGGTATGTGCTGTTTAATGCCCAGCCAGTTCACTTTAATGGCCGAATCATGTTTGAATGACAGAAAACTAGAATGAGCGAACACTTGCAACGCCTGCTGGAATTGCAGTCTTGAATGGTTTAAAATAATACACTGTCCAAAGTACTAAACTACTATGTGAATATATACTACTATGTATATGGTAATGTCCAGTAAACCACCATTTCAGTCAACATACTGTTTCACAGGTCTTTAAACAGCATACAACTGTACATAAAAAAAGTATTTTATACTTATTGAAAATTATATTAAATGACAAATAATAAACTCGTGAATATCATTGTGAATATTTACAGTGGTGTGAAAAAGTGTTTGCCCCCTTGCTAATTTCCTATTTTTTTGCTTCTTTGTTACACTTAAGTGTTTTGGAACATCAAACCAATTTAAATATTAGTCAAAGACAACAGAAGTAAACACAAAATGTAGTTTTTAAATGAAGGTGTTATTATTAGGAGAGAAAAAAATCCAAGCCTACATGGCCCTGTGTGAAAAACTAATTGTCCCCTAAACCTAATAACTGGTTGGACCACCCTTATCAGCAGCAACTGCTACCAAACATTTGTGATAACTTGCAATAAGTCTTTTACAGCATTGTGGAGGAATTTTGGCCACTCATCTTTGCAGAATTGTTGTAATTCAGCCACATTGGAAGGTTTCTGAGCATGAACTTCCTTTTTACGGTCATGGCACAACATCTCAATAGGATTCAGGTCAGGACTTTGACTAGGCCACTCCAAAGTCTTAATTTTGTTTTTCTTCAGTCATTCAGAGGTGGACTTGCTGGTGTGTTTTGGATCATTGTCCTGCTGCAGAACCCAAGTTCATTTCAGCTTGAGGTCACGAACAGATGGCTGGACATTCTCCTTCAGGATTTTTTGGTTGACAGCAGAATTAATAGTTCCATTTATCACAGCAAGTCTTCCAGATCCTGAAGCAGCAAAACAGCCCCAGATCATCACACTAACACCACCATATTTTACTGTTGGTATGTTCTTTTTCTGCAATGCTGTGTTACTTTTATGCCAGATATAATGGGACACACAACTTCCAAAAAGTTCAACTTTTGTCTCGTCAGTCCACAGGATGTTTTCCCAAAAGGGATCATCAAGATGTGCTCTTGAAAAATTGAGACTAGCTTTAATGTTCTTTTGTTCTTTTTTGGTTTTCGTCTTGGAACTCTGCCATGCAGGCCATTTTTGCCCAGTCTCTATCTTATGGTGGAGGCATGAACACTGACCTTAACTGAGGCAAGTGAGGCCTGCAGTTCTTTGGATGTTGTTGTGGGGTCTTTTGCGACCTCTTGGGGTAATTTTGGTTGGCCGACCACTCCTGGAAGGTTCACCACTGTTCTATGTCTTCACTATTTGTGGTTAATGGCTCTCACTGTGGTTCGCTGGAGTCCCAAAACTTTAGAAATGGCTTGATATCCCTTTCCAGACTGATAGATCAATTACTCAGTTGCTTCCTTTCTCAATTCTTCCTGAATTTCTTTGGATCTCAGCATGATGTGTAGCTTTTAAGGATCTTTTGGTGTACTTCACTTTGTCAGGCAGGTCCTATTTAAGTGATGTCCTGATTGTGAACAGGTGTGGCAATAATCAGACCTGGGTGTGGCTAGAGACAGTGAACTCAGGCGTGATAAACCATAGTTATGTTATGTTTTAGCAAAGGAGGGGCAATCACTTTTTCACACAGGGCCATGTAAGTTTGGATTTTTTTCTCCCTTAACAATAAACACTTTCATTTAAAAACTGCATTTTGTGTGTACCTGTGTTGTCTTTGACTAATATTTAAATTGGTTTGATGTTCCAAAAAACTTAAATGTGACAAACATGCAAAAAAATAGGAAATCAGGAAGGGGGCAAACACTTTTTCACACCACTGTATCTGTAATTACATTAGGTAGATAGAGGACGGGAGACACCCTCATACCAGTCAATCCAGGTTGATCCCAGTATTTTGAACCTGACCAGCATTTTTAGTCAGTTTGTTTAGTGGAAATCTCCTGCCTTCATGCCACCAAACTGGTACATAGAAAATGGCACTTGAACCCCAAAGACAAGTAAAACAAGCATCTTGGTGTATACAGAAAAGTTTTCAGAAAGAGTAGAGTCTGCTCTGCCCTGTCCCTTCCTGTTATCTGCCTGTGTGTGATGCATGCAGTCCAGTATGTGGTTCATTTGATCTTAAAGGTACTTCCACCTCCACCTGCTTACCCAGGGTTATAGTTCTCCGAAAGCTCCTGAAACCTACACATTTGCAGAGTACAAACTACGTAGCACCATTTGTTCAGATCTGCACAAAATATCTATTGATATAGGCAAATCATTTATATTGAGTCATTTAGCAGAGTGACTTGTAACTGACATAGTCTTATGGTCCAAGCAGTTGTGGGTTAAGGGTCTTGCTCAAGGAAAAAACAGTGGCAGCTTGGTACAAATGGGATTTGAAACCTTGACCTTCTCATAGTCCAGTATCTTAACCCCTAGACCACCACAGTCCCACCAAATCATGTTTGTTGAATTATTTGTTGCTATAGTTTGTTTTCATGTTGAAGAGACTAGCTCAAATTGAACTGAAGTACATTTTGGTCTGTCTCTGATCTCTCTCTGAGGAGGCAGATTTGAACCCACATTGTAATTACGACTCAGCTGTTAAAGCTAAAGTATTTTCTGAGTGTTATTGCGATCTAAATAAGCTCGAAAGACTGCTATTTTCTGATATCACAGTCATATCATTATATTTGCCTAACCTTTTATCATTGTTTATTATATTACCATAAGGTTGTATCTTTTTTATTTTAAATCACACATGTAAACCATCCCTACCTCAGAGCAACAGTTTAGTCTGTCAGTCAACCTACAGAATTACAGGACTGCTTTATCCAAGGACGACGTGTAATTTACTCCTTCCAGTTTGCCCTAAATAGGAGCCACAGACGACAACTTTTCATATGCTGTGTTCCGAATTGGTCAGTTTAATAGTTTACACTTTTAACACTTAAACAGATGCCTAGAATGACTGAGAACAGTGTGTGTTCTGAATATCACAATATAGTGTAAAACCAATTAAAACTAACATGGGATAAAGGTGAATGATATGTCAGGAATCTAAAAAAATTTATGGTACACGATATGTGATAGACAGTGGAATAGTTGAGGTTTTGTGGCTTGGTGGTAAGAGCTAGCTGCTGGAAATGGGATTTCCTGAGGGCCTGGATCTGAATCCTGGAGGGGCTTGCAACATAGTGTGGTACTTACGAAACCCTGCAGTGTCCTGTCCAGGGTGTACATCTGCCTGTGCCCAGTGAAGTCCAAGTTATGTTCCACAAAATTCACCAGGATTCTGTTAATTATAAATGGGATAAACATGTAGAGTTGAGGTCATATTTACCTACTTCAATAAGCCAAAACATTGTGACCAGGAGTAGTGAGTAAATGCTGAATAACTCAATACAACTGGGATATATTAGATGGTTTGTTTTATTGTTTATTTGGTTTATTTAACATCACTATCAGCATCAGTGGCCATTTAAGCAACACACACAAGGTTATACTATATCTATAAAGAAGGTTACATCACGACTCTTCAAACCCTGGAACTTCTTGCTGTGAGGCGAAGGTTCTACCCACTGCTCCACCCATATTAGATGGTAAATGAGCAGTGAGTTCTTGTAGTCAACATGTTAGATATTGGAGAAATGCGCAAACATAAGATCTAAGCAACTTTGACCAAATCATTATGACTAGATGAATGGTACAGAGCTTCTTCAAAATTTGTCAGGCGCACCATGGTGAGTACCACTGTTGAGTACCTAATGAGTGCAGTCTGAGGACTGATATGCTATGAACTGGCATTGGGCACCCAAGGCTAATCGATGTGCAAGAATATAGGATAAACCTGTGTCTTGGGATTCATGGTGATTAATATTCAGCAAAATACAAACATAATGACTTACAAAGGGACAGTAATTATGGGACCAAAGGGTGGGTTCCAGTTAACATCCTTCCAGGAAAAGCCTGTGCTGATGTGCTGGAAAGGAGGCTCTGTCCTTTGGTCAAACCTAGGATTCAGGATGAACAATGCAGGTTTGGCCCAGGCCATGGAACAGTGGTCCATTTCTTTTCTCTTACACCTTTTTGTGAAGGCTCATAGCTATATGCTAATCCATTCTATATGTGTCTTTGGATTTGGAGAATCATATAACTGTGGACCTTGTTATATGCTACGGGGTACACTGTGGGAATATGGGGTACTGTTGTCATTAAATGGTGAATACTCAGTCTCTCTTTGAATGTAGTGAGAGATGTGTCCACATACTTGCTGTTAAGTCGAAGTCATTCAATTTGGGTGCCTGTTTTCCAGTGGATGGTTTCCAATCCTGTTTAGGGTATTCATGGAGAAGTTACCAAGGCTCAGAGAGAGGTACAGAGAGGACATGTACATTTACATTTACAGCATTTAGGAGACGCTTTTATCCAGAGCGACTTACAATTGATACAATCTTACAATCCAAGCAATTGTGGTTAAGGTAGAGGTGGGAGAGGTGGCAGAAGACCTTCTCGTCCATAGTCCAGTACCTTACCCACTAGGCTACCCGGCTAGAGATAATGTCTCTGTTATTTGCAGATGATGTCCTTTTAGCACCAACCATGGAAAAGGGGTGCTTTCTTCAGGTGAGTGCGGAAAACCTGCCTCTAGTGGAAGAGTTCATGTACCTCAGAATCTTGTTCACAAGAGATCGAAAAAAGAGAGCACGAGATTGACAGACAGATTGGTCAGCAGCAGAAGTTTTCTAGTCTGTGGTGGTCCTCAGACAAAGGTCGCTCTGTTAATTGTTCAGTTACAGTCCTATCTTTACCTATGACCATGTACTTTTGGTAGTGACCCAAATAAAAAGGTCACTGGTACAAGTGGTATAAATGAGGTTCCTACTCAGAGTGACAGGATGAGGAGTTCAACAGAGCCTTGGTGGCAATTAAGCACTCACCTTGGAACCTCCTTGGAACTCGGGTAGCTATTCAATAGCTAGATCTCCGCTGTGTTACTCATGTTTTTCCTTTTTTATATCTACATTACAGTATTCTTAGTGCAAATAAGTCACCATGTGTCCTAAAAAGGTTAGTGATAACAGCCAACCAAATGGAAAATTGTGAGATACTCTCCTGCATATTCTGGGCTTCTGAGTGGCAAACAGCTGAACAGCAGCGCACTTCACCAACAGAGTAAGGGTTTTGCTTTTGCAAAACATTATTCAAGAAATTACATGACATTTTTCAACACTTTATTATAAAATAAGCTTTGTGTTAATGATTTTGGCCAACTGTAGTCTAATGTAAGTGTTTTAAACAATAAGGTCAATTCTGCTATGATACAGTATAGACTATATTAAACTCCTCGGTTCATGATACATACTTATAATGGACTTGTCGCAACGTATCCCCATCGTAAATCAGGGAGCAGATGTGCAATACAACTCCATTAATGCATATAATGCCTTATACAGTGTGGATTTTTTGGGGATCTGGAACTAATTGATTAAATATACATTATGGCTCCCGGTAGAGCTCTTTCAGACATGCTCCTCTGAAACGAGACCCCAGAGCAGACCCAGGACATGTTGAAGGGATTATATCTGACAATTGGCTTGGGAACATCTGGGGGTCCCCCATGAAATTCTGGAATCTGTGGCTGGGGATAGAGAAGCTGGGGCTGATATTTTCAGTCTGCCACAAACCCTCACCGGAAGAAGCGTAAGAAAACTGAAACTGGGACAAATGGGCAATAAAGAAAATGAAACAGTTGGTGCAACAGCAGGTTTTAAGTTCCAATCAGTTGCTGTACAGTGGTGCTTGAATGTTTCTAAACCCTTTACAATTTTTTATATTTCTGCATAAATATGACCTAAAATATCATCAGATTTTCAGACAAGTCCTAAAAGTAGATCAAGAGAACCCAGTTAAACAGATGAGACAAAAATATTATACTTGGTCATTTATTTATTGAGGAACACGATCCAATATGACATATTAGTGAGTGAAAAAAGTATGTGAACCTTTGCTTTCAGTATCTGGTGTGACCCCCCTGTGCACCAATAAACTGCAACTAACGTTTTTCGCGTACTGTTTTGATCAGTCCTGCACACCGCTTGGAGGAATTTTAGCCCATTCCTCCGTACAGAACAGCTTCAACGCTGGGATGTTGGTGGGTTTCCCCCCCTCACATTAACTACTTGCTTCAGGTCCTTCACAACATTTTGATTGGATTAGGGTCACGGACTTTGACTGGCCATTCCAAAACATTACCTTTATTCTTCTTTAACCATTCTTTGGTAGAACGACTTGTGTGCTTAGGGTCGTTGTCTTGCTGCATGACCCACCTTCTCTTGAGATTCAGTTCATGAACAGATGTGTTCACATTTTCCTTTAGAATTCTCTGATATAATTCAGAATTCATTTTTCCACCAATGATGGTAAGCCGTCCTGGCCCAGATACAGCAAAACAGGCCCAAACCATGATCCTACCACCACCATGTTTCACAGATGGGATAAGGTTCTTATGCTGGAATGCTGTGTTTTCCTTTCTCCAAACATAACGCTTTTCTTTTAAACCAAAAAAGTTCTATTTTGGTCTCATCCGTCCACCAGACATTCTTCCAATAGCCTTCTGGCTTGTCCACGTGATCTTTAGCAAACTGGCAAGACGAGCAGCAATGTTCTTTTTGGAGAGCAGTGGCTTTCTCCTTTGCAACCCTGCCACACAACACCATTGTTGTTGTTCAGTGTTCTTCTGATGGTGGACTCATGAACATTTATTAACATTAGCCAATGTGAGAGAGGCCTTCAGTTGCTTAGAAGTTACCCTGGAGTCCTTTGTGACCTCGCCAACTATTACACGCCTTGCATTTGGAGTGATCTTTGTTGGTCAACCACTCCTGGGGAGGGTAACAATGGTCTTGAATTTCCTCCATTTGTACACAATCTGTCTGACTGTGGATTGGTGGAGTCCAAACTCTTTAGAGATGGTTTTGTAACCTTTTCCAGCCTGATCAGCATCAACAACTCTTTTGAGGTCCTCAGAAATCTCCATTGTTTGTGCCATGATACACTTCCACAAACGTGTGGTGAAGAGCAGACTTTGATAGGTCCTTGTTCTTTAAATAAAACAGGGTGCCCACTCACACCTGATTGTCATCCCATTGATTCAAACCACCTGACTCTAATTTCACCTTCAAATTAACTGCTAATCCTAGAGGTTCACATGCTTTTGCCACTCACTAATATGTAATATTGGATCATTTTCCTCAATAAATAAATGGCCAAGTATAATATTTTTGTCTCGTGTTTAACTGGGTTCTTTTTATCTACTTTTAGGACTTTTGTTAAAATCTGATGATGTTTTAGGTCATATTTATGCAGAAATATAGAAAATTCTAAAGGGTTCACAAACTTTCAAGCACCACTGTATGTCACAGACTGACATGACAGTTTTACACCCGACCATATTATATAGAAATTAGAATAGAAACAGTGATGAAAATGTGTGTGCTATTTTAACAAAGTTTACTGCACATACGGTGATGTGGTCACCATTAGATCTGTTGTTTTAGCAATGGTATAATGACCATATATAAGATATTGTCGACAATTAGACCTAAAAAATTTCAAACTTTGATTTGTCACTCCGTATTACTCACTTCCACACATCTTCTTTGTAATTTTTGTGAGCTTTACCATATCTTAGCCTTTTCATCGAATTCCAATTCTGAAAATGTGGTTTCTTGGCTGCTACCCTTCCAAAAAGCCCATTCCTGATCAAGTGTCACTTAAAACGTTACTGTGCAAAAAAGAACCCTTATGTTAACCATATCCAGAAGTAGTGTTGACTTTGCTGGGCTTGAAGGCATCTAGGATGGACCTTCACACAGTGAAAACGTTTGTTATGGTCAGAACAATCAGTATTCCAGGTCTGTTTTGGAAGAAATGGACACTATGTGCTCCAGACCAAAGACAAGAAGAACCATCCAGACTCTTATCAGCAACAAGTCCAAAAGCCAGCTAAAAAAAACCTGAAATATCTTGGGTTCATACTGTCTGCAATGAAATAAAAATCAAAGGAAATGTAAGGAACACTGCATATATTTTTATTTGCGTTTTTCCATACCATCCCTAACTTTTTTTGATTTGGGGTTGTAATAGTCATGCATAGTAAGCCTTTTCTGCGTGCCCCAGTTCATTGTTTTGTGCACTCACTCTCTGTCACATGCCACCTATATTTGTCCATATTCACTTCCAGCTGCTGTGGGACAGTAAGAGAGCAGTGTTGGCTTTCCTAATCTAACACTCTCATGTGGGGTTAACCTTTGACCCGAGCTTTATACAAAGCCTCTCTAAACAAGCCACTCACCACAGGGTATTCAGAACACATTCTTTGTTCGGTGTGCATTCCTGTGGAGCATCTAGAGGAAACAACGTCCATCTATAGAGAACAGCTAGACCTACCGGTAAGGAGAGCATATAATGTCAGGGTTCGATGTGTATCTGAATTCAAATACCCAAAAGTTGCATCCTCAATGATATATTGAGTTAATTTATGCAAATGTGCTTTCAATGGAATCTTCATAGACAAACAGTAGCAGTACAATGGGTTGTTCTAAACACCACAGTGACTCTCAGTATGACACTTCCACAGGTTTCCATCTTCATCAAGCCAGTTCATGAATTTTCTGGCCTACTGTTTTTAAACATAGTCCATACAATGATTTTCTGCTTCATGAATTATCTTGGTTGACATTCACAGAAGCCTGACATTAACTTAATTAGCCACACTTGAAATGAATTGGAATGCAGACTGTGAACCAAGACTTATTGTCCAACGTCAGTGTCTGACCTCACAGCCATGCTCAACAATCTAGTGGAAAGCCTTTTCAGAAGAGTCTGCTGTACCAGCAAAAGGGTACAAATTCTACCAATAGCCATGTTTTTGCCTGTACAGGTATGCACATGCTCATTAGATTTTGTGAAACAGGATGTTGACTATAATGGACACTGATCAGACATTACCATAGTTACACAATAGTTTAGATACTTTGCACATAGTGTTTTATTTTAAACAATAATAATAATTAAAACACAATATGAAAACATTTAGCACAGTACTGTACTGTACAAAACAGTAATTCTTATCTTTGTATCTTTTATAAAATTTGATAACGATAGCAAAAATGAAAGGAACATTCTACCTTCAGGACTGCAAATCTCTTTTCTGTCAGCAACTGTCACAAGGGTTCACTCGTACTAGTTTTCTGTCACTTGTATAAGATATACAGTGTTACCCAGGTTCTCAACCACCTCGGAACTCATTGAAGTCGGTTCCTTGATGCATTTTGACTAGAAAACCTTGTCTTGGTTCTCATAAGTTGCTCGGTACTTGGTGCATTTGTATGAGTTGAGCCACACAACTCGTTTCAGCCAGAACTCGATTCATAATTCAGTACACTGATTCAACAGTCTTGCTCAGAGAAGATGTCAGCTGTGTTCATGTTTTTCATGCCAATGTCTCATGTGATCCCTCTTGGCTGTGTTTCCTACCAGTTCTCCTCTTTCTAGCTATGCTGCTATAGCTAATGCTGCCGGGGTCTCATGCTACACATGGCATCAGTGATTGTTAATAGACACTGTGCTCTTAATCAATAACTAATTTTCTGTTTTCTCTCCGAGCTGTGTTCCGGTACCAGTTCCAGCCCCACACATGATGTTCATCCGCTGATTGGACGTAGTTATTAGGAGATAATCTAAACTTGTAAAGTTGCTTTGAGACAATGCTCCATTGTAAAAAGCGCTGTATAAATAGATCTGACTTGACTTGACTTTATTTTTTCATCTACAGTGCTGCATTCTCAATGAAATAAGTCTCCATGGGTCTTAAAAAGGTTAGTTTATAAGAGCCAACCCAAAAGCAAAACAGAACTTGAATGCTCCAGAACACAGGCTGCAAATTTAGATTAGCAGCTATGCTAGTGCCCCGAGTTCACCAATGGTGTAAGTGTTTTGCTTTTACTATTCACTTTCAATCCATTACTCACTAAATTACATGAGATTTTGCAACATCAGGGAGCAGGGAGCACCTGTACAGTACAACTTAATTAATGCATATAATGCCTTATACAGTGTGGATTTCATGGGGGTCTGGAACAGATTAATCCAATTTACATTATTCCTTATGGGAAAATTTGCTTGGTACTCGAGAACCAAGCTACCACTGTATATAATAGAGATTTTTATTTTCTATTACAATTCATAAGATCTCATCCCTTAAAATGAACAAACGTTGATCGGATGGTCATTAAACGATGCAAAACTGTAAATTGTGTGTATTTTTTTAATACAGCATTAATTAATTTGCATGAAAATATACAGCATTCTTATCAATGTGAGAAGTAGAGAAAGGAGTGAGCGTGTGAAATATATTGAGAATCCGAAGAAAGGAGTTAAACTCATCCTATCACATAGTAAGGACTGACAGCTGTGCAAGGTCTCTAAACAAAATTTTGAGAGTTTGAACCCACATGGCCTTGGCTATGTGCCTGAAGCACTGAGTGCTGTTTTCACATGCAGAAACACACACACAGACGCCCACACTCAGGGCAAACTCTGATCATCTGCCACATTGAAGTAAATGGTATCATCGGAGATTTGATGTCAGGCTTTGACACGCCTTATACTTAAACAAAGAAGGACTTCATATCAAGAAAAAAATGTAAGCCTTGTATTGCTGGCATTGTTTTCATTCCTATAATTTTTGGCTGATAAAGCAGTTACACACTTCCATTCTTTCTTTCTTTCTCACAGTGCTTGTGTGCAAGTCGGTTGTTGTGTCTGGAGCTGAGTGTTTTGGCACAAAGGAATGAAAGAATACCCATTACTAATCTAGAGATCTAGTCTTGTAACTGTCACACACACACACATACTCCACACACACATTCTCTGATCTATGTTTTACCGCCCAGGTTGATTGTAATCAGCTGCAGTGGACATGCTAGAACATAAGATATGACTTTAAAAAAAAGCTCCAGACATCAAACACTGGTAGAAAATGCTGAACACAAAAAAGTAGTGTAATGCAGGAAGCAGATATTTAAAGGAATTCATCAGCAGCTCTCAACCTAATAACTGTAAATGTACAAAAGTACGACTTTCAACAAAACCAGCAGCGGTCTTTAAGGAATCACTTTATTTCACAGCATGTCGTTTTCATGCACGTGGATTAAGGAAAGGATTAGACCACATTTAAATATCAATGGTGATTCCCCATTGAATGTTGCGTTTAGACTAGGATTAGGACTAATCTTGGTCTGGGAAACAGGCCATATTTGGATAATATGATTTAGCCAGAGTCTCGCTTGAGAAAAGAGTTAGATGTAGGCATTCAGTTTGCATGATGCTAATCTGAGAGATGTAAGTTTTAATTAATTGTTAGCTACACTAGCAAAAAAAAACAAACAAACAAAAAAAATTAAAAAACTATGAAAGTCAAACATGCATATGGCTGCTCCCTGAATTACACTGGTGATAGGTCCTGACAAACCCATCATAAACTGAATGTATTGTACCCAAAGAGTTAATAAATACTGTATTTGTCATAGCCTAGACAACTTAAACATGTTTAAAACACTTACATTAACCAACATTTTGGCAAAATCATTAACACAAAGCTTATTTGATAATAAAGTGTTGAATATCTGATGTAATTGAATTGATTATTTGTGTATTATCAGATTCCCATCTTAAACTTGAAAGATCCTAACATGAACCATTGTATGTGTTGATTGCCTGTATGGGATATGGGGAGCAGCTGCAGAAATACAGCCTAACACAAGGTTAATACAAGGGTTGTGCGGTGGTGTGGTGGCACAGTGGTTAGCGCTGTCATCTCACAGCTTCAGAGACTCAGCCTGGAGTCCGGTTCCAACCTCTGCCTGAGCAGGTTTACATGTTCCCCTTGCCTGTGTGGGTTTCCTCTGGGTACCCCAGTTACTTCCCACATTTCAGTGATATTTATTTGTTAGGTCAGATGGCATCTCTAAAGTGTCCCATTCTGTCTAACGTGTCATGTGTCACATGATTATATCCAGATTAATCCTGGATTAATTGAGAGAGAGAGTGAGAGAGAGAAATGGTCTGTGGTAAAATTTATCAGGGAAGACACTTAAATATAAGATGTTGCTGTTGTTGTAAGGTCTTCAAACTTAACTGACTGCAAATATTTGCAAAGCAATAGTTTGTTCCTGCAAGAATCTGTGTTTAGATTTTTTTCCCCCAGCCAAGTGCTTTATGGCCAAGAACCACTTCATGTCACTGACAGGTGGCAGACTTCATGGAGGAACATGCCACTTCAGTCCATCTGCCATCTTTCCCAGTGACTCCATTGGGCGATGGTAACCGTGACTGTGGAGTGCCTATGCCAGGCCAAAGACTAGCGCATTTGACTGTCATGCTACGGATCACTCTACTTGTTTTTTGGTTTTGCAATGGTCTAAAACACTACCCCAACAGTACAGCGACCCAGGTTTAAGTTACAGTGGTGGGCATCAGATGCAAACACAATTAGCTGTGTCTAAGGTAGACTAGATCCATCAGGAGACAACAACCCCTACGCAGCCTTGCAATGGACTGGCATCAATCAAATGCATGCTTACACTTGCGCCCCATGGTCTCCAGAGATAGGCAGAGTCTATAGAGTCATAGAGTCCCCAGGAAAAAGTAGGGGTTAAAACATTAAAAAGAAAACCAACAAAACATAATTTGACTAGTGGTGCCCAAACCTTTGCTTAAGGCTGTACACCTCCTTGTTACATTCATTGTCCATTTTTCAGTTCCAGCTACCACACAGAAGCACTTTGCAGTACTGTAATTGTAGTCTGTAGTCCATCTGTTTCTCTACATACTTTGTTAGTCCCCTTTACTCTGTTCTCTAATGGTCAGAACCCCCACAACACCACAACAGATCAGGTACTATTAGTGGAAAATTCTCAGCACTGCAGTGACACTGATGTGATGGTGTGTTAGTGTGTGCTGTGCTGGTATGATTGGCTCAGACACCTCAGTTCTGTGAGAGTCTTTAAACACCTCAGTGTCGCTGCTGGACTGAAAATAGTCCACCAACCAAAAAGTTTCCAACCACCAGCATCCTGTAGGCAGCTTCCTGTGAGCACTGATAAAGGATTACAGGATGACTAACACAAATTGTGCAACAACAGATGAGCTGCTGTTTCTGACTTTACATCTACAAGGTGGAGCAATATGGTAGATGTGTGTAATAGAGTGCACAGGGAGAGAACACAATATTTAAAAACTCCAGAAGCACTGCTGTCTCTAATCCAATCATACCAGCAAAACACACATTAACACACCACCACCATATCCGTGTGACTGCAGTGCTGAAAATGAACCACCACCCAAATAGTACCTGATCTGTGGTGGTCCTGACCAAAGGGGACTAACAAAGTATGTAAAGGAACAGATGTCATTGTAGACCTGCTAAGAGCTTCTATATGGTAAGTGGAAGTGATAAAATGGACAATGAGTGTAGAAGCAAGGACCTAATAAAGTGATCAGTGAGGGTATGTTTTCTCTGCTTGTTTTCTGAAAGCTAAAAGTAGAATACCAATGAGACAAAAACCTGAAGACTACTGAGACAACCACAGGCAAAGCATGGTTTCTTTATTTCAGTAGCTCTGTGTGTCCTGGTTTTACAGAGGAAGGAATTCATTATAAAAAACGTTTCCATTTTTCAGCAAAAAAAGTCAAGAATTATGTAGTCTCTTGTGACTTTGAGAGACATTCAGCCTACTTAATTCAAGTTCATCTGGTGTCATCAGTGTGAGAGCATATGTGTATGGGTGTGGACAGAGGAACAACTGGTGGACGAACGGAAAAATGTGGTCATGCTTAAGTATGAAGGGACGTGACTGTGGAGAGAACTGTGCTGTATAAAGCTCCTTCTGTTAGGAATTAACTCATTCACCGGCTGGAATCAGCTGTTGAGAAAATGAGAGAGAGAGAGAGAGACAGAGAGAGAGACAGAGAGAGAGACAGAGATTAAGATTTATGGAGTGAAAAATGTAGTTGAAGGGAGCTAAGCGTGTGAATGAAGGGAGCCTGAAATTGTCAGACAGAGAGATAGGAAGCAAAAAGTAAAGATACTGAGAGAGATTTGTGTATATCTGATGAGACTTATTAATTCAAGTTATACAGAACAAAGGTCAGTGCTGCCCATCAAACCACCAAACTGGTAGACTATTAGGCCACAGAACCCGTCCTGGAAATAAAACATTTTTGAATAACTGACCAATACACTGAAGGCTGGTGCCCTGGTGGAAGAGGTTTGGTAATCATTGCCAATTAATACAAAAAAACGTTTATTCCCAAAAAATAAATCCATTAAATTGAATTTATGCAAGGCTGATGCTGTAATGTATCTCGCCAGAGGTTGGATAAGAACCAGAGTGGCCCAGGAGAGTGCTGGATTTCAATGCTCAGCCACCTCGGTTTGTATGCCACCTCTCGCCAGCTAAGGTCTACCTCGCAGTTTTGGCTCCTGGTACTGTTAAGTCCAGATGTTATGCCATCATGAGGTTTCGATTACTGGTGCTGTTACATCCAGATTACATTTCTTTGTGCAGTTTTGAATTCTGGTGTCATTAAGTCCAGATTTTTTGCCAGTGTGCCATTATTTATTGGTGCTGTTAAATCAAGATGTTATGGCTTTGTGCAGTTTCAGTTATTGGTGGAATTAAGTCTAAAAGTTATGACTTGTGCTGTTTCGGCTACTGGTGCGTTGAGTCCAGATGTTATGCCTTTGTTTAGATTACAGTTAATGGTGCTGTTAAGTCCAGATGTTACACCTTTATGTGGTTTGTTTCCTGGTGCCATTATTTCCAGATGTTATACCTTGTGTGGTTATGGTTAATGGTGCTGTTAAGTCCAGATGTTACACCTTTATGCAGTTTCAGTTTCCTGGTGCCATCAAGTCCAGATGTTATGCCTTTGTGCGGTTTTGGTTACTGGTGCTGTTAAGTTCAAATGTTATGCCATTGCGTGGTATCAGTTAATGGTGCTGTTACATCCAGATGTTATTCCTTTGTGCAGTTTTACTTGCTGGTGGCATTAAGGCTAGATGTTACACCTTTGTGCGGTTTTGGTTCCTGGTGCTAAGTCCAGCTGTAACACGTTTGTGCGGTTTCAGCCACTAATGCTCAAGTGAGTGGCTGCTCTATGGAACTTGGGGTCTCCCGTCTTGGCCACTGCCGACTCGTTCATACACTGCATGCAACAACTATTTGCACTGAGACGCTGAGTGGTGTGCAAAACCAGCTGCAGCCAGATGTATTTTATAGCCCCTGCGGCAGGCTAGGGTTCTAGACACACCTGAACTCAGGCAGCTGGGTTCCACATAGAATTCTCCACATAGAATCCAGGGCTCCCAGAGTCATTAGAAGGAGTGTTCCATCTGTGGCTCCTGGTGCCAACTCAGGTCCTCCTGCCTAAGTTGGTCTTATGCCAGGTCCATTCCAGGTCTGGGGCCTCGCTATGAGCCTTAACCCTCCCTCCACATGGAACTTCCCACAGCTGGTCCACGTGATTACAAGCCACATGATTACAAGCCTGGCAGCCATTGCCTGTGGTAAGGGCTGCCATTTTGGGCATACCTCTGAGCCCTCTGCCTGTGGGCAAGGATGAGGGACAAACAGTGTAAGCCTTGTAGATGAAATTAAAGTAGCTGATAAGGAAGTAGAAGTAGTATTCAAGGAATTAAAAAAGGTAAAAAGGAGGGAGGAATTGAGATAGATTACGAGACGAAGATAGAGATAGAAGACTTACAGGGTGAGCCTCATAAAGAAACAGAATGTTCTAAGAAAGAATGTGAAGATAAAAAGGGAGCAGTGCTAGAAGAAGCATGTAAAGTACTATTTCAAATACAAAATACAAAGATTATTAAAATGTAGAATTAATAGAAAAAAAAACCTGTCACAGATAGGATTAAATTAAATACGATTTTAAACTTTTAAAAGAAATGATATGTTCATATGAAGCTCAGATACAAGATAAAATAGCAGCAGTGGAGCAGAGCTGAAAGAGGTCAAAGGTGTTGTATATTGAACTGGATGCTTTGCCAAATGGGAAGGTTTGTTGTTTGGCTTTAAACATATCTAATGCTCATGGTCTTCTACTGTTTTCTGCGAGTCAATTTCACCTATCAACAGCATAGTAGCGGAATGCTAAATGCTTAGCCATTTTTATTTTATTTTATTTATTTATGTATTGGGTGGCATTTTTATTTATATTTTACCATTCACAGTATCCTTGTGATTTTGGTTTTTGTCTTGGGTGTTAGATTTGGCCTAAATTATTATTATTATTATTATTATTATTATTATAGATACACCAAGACTCATGCGTTTGTGGGCTCTTGAGGTCCCTGGCAGAGTACAAAGATCTCTGACTGGGCATTGGCTATAATTCAGCCAGCTTTCAACCTACAGCCATTAAATCTGGTAAGCTTGGTGCAGCATACACAAAGAGCTATCATCCAATGCCATTGGGGCCCTTGAGGGCTCTGAGGAACCCTGGCAGGGCATAAAGATTTCTGACTGGGCATGTCTATAATTCAGCCACCTTTTGACCTACAGCTTCAAAACTTGGCAAGTTCGGTGCTGAGCACACCAAGACCCATCATGCAATGCCCTATGGGCTGTTGGGGACCCTTAAAGGTCCCTTGCAGTGCACACAGGTCCATGGCAGGGCATTTCAGTCAATTTTTGATGTACAACCACAAAACTCGGTTCTGGGTACACTGAGACCTGCCACGTGGATGCGTACCACCACGACACACTCAAAGTTTTTGCAGTAGTGTTTACTTGAAAGTTTGCTTGATAGTTTGATAGAACCCTTTAAAATTTTCTATATTTCTGCATAAATATGACCTAAAACATCATCAGATTTTCACACAAGTCCTAAAAGTAGATAAAGAGAACCCAGTTAAATAAATGAGACAAAAATAATATACTTGGTTGCTTATTTATTGAGGAAAATGATCCAATATTACATATTAGTGAGTGGAAAAAGTATGTGAACCTCTAGGATTAGCAGTTAATTTGAAGGTGAAATTAGAGTCATGTGTTTTCAGTGGGATGCCAGTCAGGTGTGAGTGGGCACCCTGTTTTATTTAAAGAACAGGGATCTATCAAAGTCTGCTCGTCACAAAACGTTTGTGGAACTGTATCATGGCACAAACAAAGGAGATTTCTGAGGACCTCAGAAAAAGAGATGTTGGTGCTCAGGCTGGAAAAGGTTACAAAACCATTTCCACCAATCCACAATCAGACAGATTGTGCACAAATGGAGGAAACTCAAGACCATTGTTACCCTCCCCAGCAGTGATCGACCAAAAAAGATCACTCCAAGAGCAAGGCGTGTAAAAGTTGACAAGGTCACAAAGGACCCCAGGGTAACTTCTAAGCAAGGGAAGGCCTCTCTCACATTGGCTAATGTTAATGTTCATGAGTCCTCCATCAGAAGAACACTGAACAACAATGGCTGAGAGAACGCTGAGAGAACTGACGCGAGGATTGCGAGGATCTGGCAACCCAGACTGATCCATGGTTGCACACAGGACGCCGTTTCGTATCTGCTAGCAGCTTATTACCTTTGATATATTTTAATTCCCGATCGCATCTGTATCATATATAATCGTATATATAGTAGGTTTTTAAAACATCTTAATCATTTTATTCTCGTACCTGCGGATTATATTTTTTTGCCGCTAATCATTATTTAGTAACTTTACAGGTATACCGGCTTGTGTTCGCAGTAGTTAGCCATTAGCTAATAACCAGAGTTGCGTCAGCTTTTGCAGTAGTGTGGGTTTTTATAACTTTTTTACAGTCTTTTCCCACTTTCTTTCTGAGACTTAGTTTTTTGTGACATTTTGTGTTGACTTAACTTGTATTAACGCTTTTATCGAGC
The DNA here is from genome assembly GCA_025084515.1 of Ancistrus triradiatus. Classification (NCBI taxonomy): domain Eukaryota; kingdom Metazoa; phylum Chordata; class Actinopteri; order Siluriformes; family Loricariidae; genus Ancistrus; species Ancistrus triradiatus. The sequence goes on from JAJAGP010004769.1 coordinate 43,521, forward strand.
ATTGCATTGGACCATCGGCTGCAGCTGAACCAGATCTTCACTCGGCACCCCACAACACCACCCGAAGCTAAGTACCTTTAATTCATTAACTGTACTAACATGGCTTCTGCTGTGCTTGTTCCCTGTGCCGAGTGTGGCATGTTTAGTTATTCTTCCTCC